>JAEQBH010009124.1:0-107426 GCA_016808115.1 Tetrastigma voinierianum
AAAAATGGCAAGTTGAGCCCTAGATTCATTAGCCCTATGAAGTGATTGAAAAGTGGGTCCTAGTGACCTCCTGAGTGGCATTACCTGGGACTTGGAAAAGATCCTGGCATCATTTTCCATGTCTAATGTTGAGGAGGTATAGATGGGACCAGATCACATACTATAGTCCTCTTCGGAGACAATTGAGTTGAGACCAAATTTGACCTATGAGGAAGAGCCAATGGAGATCTTGGATCGAGAAGTGAAAGAATTGCGGAACAAGAAGATTCTGTTAGTCAAAGTGCTGTAGAGAAACCACAAGACCGAAGAAGCCACTTGGGAAAGTGAAGAAAGCGATGCGACCTTGATGTCAGCTAATTTATTAAGGTAAATTTGAGGACGAAATTTTCTTAAGTGGGGAGAGTTATGCCTTGAAAATACCACACAAATTTTACATAATTTTATTATATATTTCAGTTATAAATTGAGCCAACTTAGGTATTTTCCAAGAATTGTTAAATGAATGTTGATTAAGTATTATATGGCTAAAAGCCAAATACAAATAAATGCTAAAATGAGAAATTAATTGAACTCGAGAAATAAACCAGTGAAAGGGCAAAAATTGGAAATTGTGAAATAATTACAAGGGTCATAAGTTAGAAAAGAATAAATGTCTAAGTGTGATTGAGAATTTAAATGCAAATAGAGAAAAATAGCGGGCAAGCTAGCAATTAGGAGAAGCTTAAACCCCAATGGGACACTAAAAGAAGGCAACAGGCCTTATGTGACATGGGATATTAGACCAAAAGTGGTCTTGGAAGCTCATTTTACGAGCAAAAGCTTGGTTTTGAGAGGAAGGAGAGCTAGGGCTTGCAAAGTGAGGAGGTTGTGATTATTGCTCCATTAAAGCAAGAGTTTAAGAGATCAAGTTGAAGAAGAAAGCTTGGCATTGAAGATTGAAAGGGATTTAAGGTAAGAAAAAACCAAACCAAACCAAACCCTAAGCAAGAGGTTGTGTTTGGGTTTAATAAAACCCCAAATATGGTATAAAAGTGTTCTTGGATGGTTTTTAGTTCATTTTGAGATTGTTTTGCATTGTTTAGATTGGTTTGGAGAAGTGTTTGTAAGGAGAAAATGTTGGGTTTCAAAGGGAAATCTTTGTCAAAATTTTGTCAAGACCCCTGTTCTTGTTTTGGCTATAGATTAAGTTATAATCATCCAAATGAAGTGATTCTAATTGTTAAAGAACCATAAGAGATAGGTCTACGGGTTATGCTCTAAGGCTCTAAGGCTCTCAAATATAGGCTTAAAGGTGAGCTCGGGTAGCTCACGGGTTATGCTCTATTTTGGGTATTGTTATAGTGTTTTCGCCATAAGTTGAGTTTCACTCATCCACATTGAGTGATTAAAAATTCTGGATAAAATAGAATTCTAGGGGAATAATTTACTTGAAGGAAGTGTATGCAAATTGTAACCCCAAAGTGCCCAGAAATTTGTCATAGTAGAGCTATGTGTAAGAACAGTTTGATTCTGCTTTGCAAATTGGAGTACTCTGGATGTAAAATGCAATAACTTGAGTTTTGGTGATCCAAATTGGATGATTTCAGTCAGAGAAGAAACCTTAGAACCATAACGTCAAACCAGAAGGAATCTGTGCAATTTATGGAGTTAGGCCTCTGAAATTGCAGGAATAGCATTAATGCTTAAGTGAGGTGGGCATATTGACTAGTTTGGCGTTAAAATGCCGTGGCAGTTTGGTGATCAGATAGGATGATTCTAATTCCTACTAAAAATAGACTCATAAAACTAAAATTTTCTTGGAAGTATGAGTAAATTGTGGCTCATGTGTCCCCAAAAATTTTCAAGTGAAGGGAATTATCGGGTAGACGCAAACCCATACGAAAACTCACAGAATAACCTACTAATATGTGATTGTCATTGTATTTGAATAGGGGTTGACGAGGAGGAAAGCCTGAATTGAAGTCGAAATTCCGAAGATCGTAATCAAAGCGATGATTTTGGTTTGTTCTATATTCTCCTATTCTCATTTCAAGATTTGAACTATTTGTTTTAAATGCATAAGAAAAGCATATTGAATTGTTTTAATTGATTTGAAGAAATTGATTGTGAAATGTTTGCAAATGAAAAGTGTATCTAGGTACGAAAATGAACCGTTTATACAAATGTACATATTGTGCGTATGTTGCTATAAAATATTTGAATACCCTTAATTGAATGTGTCGTTTAGTTCATTATGAAGGATGATTGGTATGCATTAGGGGTGAAATAGTAGTATTGCGAACGATTGTATTAATGTGTCACTCTGATCATCAGCCTAGCGGGACCGTATTGGTAGTGTTCACTAATTGATTTTTTTATGCTCCGGTCAGTGGCCAGCGAGACGTCTTGTGTTATAAAATCGTTTATCTGGGCGTAGCCCGATGGGGCCAGTTCCGATGATTGGAGTATCACGTATATAAAAACATAGGTTAAATTTGTTAAGGGCAAAATCGAATTGAATTGATTTGAGATTGTGACAAATTGGAATTGAAAAGCATGACTGCGAATTGAAATGAAAAGAGTATTGTGAAATGCATGATTTGATTATCAATGACTTATTGCATATGGAAGTGTATATTTGGATTTGATCAATGAACCATAAATGATTGTATATATATAAAATAAGTATATGTATTGTATTGACATTGATCATCCAAAAAGATTTGAAAGTTTGTTTAGTAAAACTGCATGATTTGATTTAAACTGAAACCGATAATGGAATTGTATAGAACCACTAAACATGAAAATGCTTAGCGTGTAGTTTTATCTATGAGCAGGTACTGATTGAATAGGAGCGAAAAGCAAGATCGAGGAGCGTCGAGTCATAAAGAAAGAATTGCGGGGTATGTTCCGACATATGTATTCACCCCATATCTCTTTTTGAATAATGATATTTTGTAAAAACAATTTCAACTCTGAATATCTATTTTGTAAATCATTTGAAAAGGCTTGATATGCCTTTATAGTAATTGTACTTTTGCATGAATGAAATGAAATGGGTTTACCCCTTTAAAAACGCTTCCGCATATTTGAAAAAGATTTTATGCCAACTGAAGTGTAACGCTACGGTGTGTTTTTGATAAATGATTTTGATAAGGTGATTGAGTGACATTAGAGCAACTCGGACTTGGTTCGGACTCGCCAAACGGGTCGGGCCGGGAAATGGGTGCTATAGTTAAGGTTTTGTGTTTTTTGGCTTAAAACCACAGAAACAAGTCCAACCAGCCCCTTGATTCAAAACTTTTCGAGCACAATGGAAAGATGGATTACGGGCTAGGTATCAAGTTAGGGTTCTTGGCCCTATTGGGCTTGTAATTTTCCTTTTCTTGGAAACCATGGATTAAAGGCCCATTATTTATTCTTTGCTTATAATTGTTCTATATAAATATAACATGTGATGTATGCTTGCCATGCCATTTAGAATAGGTGGTGCCATATAATTTCATCATGTGATATATACATGTGCATAATGATATTTGTTTTGTCTATATAATATTGTTATGGAATATTTAGTTGAATTAATATAAAATATTGAATGGGTGCAGGTTAAAATTAATTTAATTAATTTGAAAGTTATGGATTCAATTAAGGATCAATAATAAAATGATTATGTGATACCCCAATGGATAAACATGATCGGATTTTATGGAATTGGATCTAATTTTTTTTTGGAATTTTAATGAGATTGTACGACCCAACGTCGATAATACTCAAATATTAAAGATAATTTTGAAATTAAATTAATGATTATAACATTCAATTTTAGTAACATTAATGTCTAGATAATATTATTATGGAAAACCTAATAAATTAATGAAAAATATAGAATGGGTGAAGGTTAAAATTAATTTAATTAATTTGAAACCTACGAGCTCCATTAAGGGTCTAATAATAAAATGGTTATGTGATGCCCCAACGGATAAACATAATCGGATTTTATTGGATTGGATCTAAAATAATTTCAAAATTTTAATGAGGTTGTATGACCCAACATCGACAACATTTGGATATTAAAGGTAATTTTGGAATTAAATTAATGTTTATTACATTCAATTTTAGTAACATTAACAATCCTCCCAATGAGGCTCTATTAGTGTTATTGAAAGCCCAAAGTTTTGATTGATACATGTTTGTGTTATCTGAGAAAGTTCTGGATCAATTTCCCAAGGATAGTGAGTTGTTGGTACATGTCTAGGAAAGTCCTATTACAAGGGTGATAAGAGCCTAAGGTAAGGAGTTTTTTTTTAGAGGGCCAGAAATTTATGGCACGTGTTTCTGCTGGGAGCTCTTGGTGTATTAACATGGCTCCCTCTTGTCATGAGTTACTATTTGAGTTTTCGGTGAGCTGACTTGGTGGGACACTTTTCGTATCATGTTCAAAATAATAACATTTTGAAGCTATGGCTCACCCGCCACTCTAACAATTTCGCTATCTCACGATACCAAAATAATATGTAAAGTCCAAGCGCTACTGATACGAATACAAATACGTTTTTTTGTATACTGTAGAATATATAATAATATGCATCAAAACATTTGCGATAGGCCCATCATTTTGGGATAAATCCCACATTTGTACAATATGGCATTATATGCCATTTTCAATCAGATCATTTACAAAATATAAAAAATGTGATCTTCTTATAAAGACTTTTACATCTTTAAGTTCAATGCAAAAATAATTACAAAATATCATGAATGAAATGATATGCATGAGACGAAGCATTTACTTATACTCAGCTCTGTTTGATGTTGACTTTGCGTAAACGTCTTGGTCTTGCCACTTTACACTTTCGATACTGCGATGATAAAAACAATGCGCTAAGCATTTTCATGCTTAGTGGTTTTATACAATTCTCTCTTAATTTCAGTTTAAATCAATTCATGCAATGTTTATAAAACAATGCTTTTGTACATTTTTCCAATGACCAATGCAGTACAATACATATATATATATATATATATATATATTCATTTCATTTACATTCAATTACAATTCATTGGTCATTTCAAGTTATGCAATTTCATATACACTAAATCATTCAAATCACAAATCATGCACTTTTCAATCTTATTATCATTTTGCTCTTATCGAATTTAACCTATGCTTTCGGTGGATAGGATATCGAATCACCGGTATGGTCCCGCTAGGCTGCAGGTCGGTATAAAAACGGTTTTATAACATAGTGCAATCTCGCTGGGTTGCTGATTGGTTATTAAAAATCAATTTCATGAACACTACCGATATTGTCTTGCTGGGCTACGGATCGGAGTGACACATCATTACATTAATGTGTGATCGCGCTAATTGACCCTTATTGGTATACCAAATATCCTTAACTTTCAATTTTAGCAGTTTGTATTTCTTTTAAGGGCCTTCAAATCATTCAATACAATTTACAATATAGTGTATATACATTTGGATACAATAATTTATTTTTCAACACTCATGCAAATTTTCATATCTGATTTATTTCATGTCCGGTTGTCTCGAATCAATTTAAAACAAATCAATATGCAATTTATTATAAATCATTTCAATATTTCATAATATTTCACAATCAATTTTGAAACAATGAAAGAAAAGTGTAGATCAAACTTTCACAAATTTGAAACAAGATAGAGATTGAAGAACAAACTCAAAAAGGTTGTCGTTCTTCGATTCCTATCCTCGGGGCCGTTCTTGAATTGATATTCCTCGTCTTAACCCACCCCAATCCATCAAAAATATGTCACAATCAAAGAACAACCCAAGAAAGAAAAACCAGTTGTGCATTCTAGGATTTTTGGTTAGAGTTGATGTCTACCCAATATTCCTTCACTTGAAAATTTTTTGGGGACACATGAGCCATATTTTTCTCATGCTTCCTTCAAGAAAATGATATCTCTATGAGTCTATGTTCAGTAGGAATTGGAATCATCTCATTTGAATCACCCAAACTCAAGTTACGACATTTTAATGCCAAACTAGTCGATATGCCCAACTCACTGAATCACCTACTGTTATTTTCGATTTCTGGGGTCTTAACTCTATAAATTGGTAATGGTTCCTTCACTAATTTGAATTTATGGTTTTAAGGTTTCTTCTCCAATTGGAATCATCCAATTTGGATCACCAAAACTCAAGTTATTGCATTTTACATCTAGACTACTCTAATTTGCAAAACAGAATCTACACATAGCTCCACTTTGACAGATTTATGGGAACTTTGGGGTTATAATTTAATTACACTTACTTCAAGTAAATTATTCCCCTAGAATTCTAGTTTACCCAAAATTTTGAATCACTCAATTTGGATGAGTGAAACTCGACTTATGGCCAAAACACCCTGGCTTACACTAAAACAGAGCATACCCGTGAGCTACTCGAAACTCACCTTTAAACCCATATTCGGGAGCCTTAGAGCTATAATTTTCTCCTAGTCCATTCTATACATTTGTATTTCTAGCTCTTATAGTTCAACTGCAATTGGAATCACTCATTGGATGGTCTCTGCATTTTAACCTATAGCCAAAACAAAAACAGAGGTTTTGACAAATTTTTGACAGCAACTCCTTTGAAAACACAACATTTTCCTTTTTATAAACATTCCTCAAAACCAATCCAAACTAATACCAACCCCAAAACTGATCTACAACCAATCAAAATCACCTTTACATAAGATTAGGGTTTTTCCCCAAATCCAAACACAAGAAAAGAGTTATAGGGTTTGTGTTCTCACTTTGAATCTCTTGAAACTTCTTGCCCTAGCTTCCTCCTTGAACTTTCTTGTAAGATCTTGCACCAAAGAGCAAGTTCCACACCAATCTCTTGATCTTCACTCAAAACCCTAGCTTTTCTCTCTCTCGTCTCAAATACGTTTTGCACAAATGGCCGTTCAATAGACCAAATGTGGTCTTAAGTCATAGCATCATAAAGGCCATGTTTGGCTCTAAAACCCATTTTGAGTTAAGTTCTCCCCAATTTGCCATATACTTGTATATACTTTCTCTATTTGCACTTCAATTCTCACTATTCACACTTAGACATTTTCTTTATCATAAATGACCGTTAGGTCCTCATTTGATAATTTTTCCCATTTTGCCCTTAACACTTAGGTAAATTCTCGGTTCATTCATTGAATCATAATCAATCATTTATCATTTAACATTTAACATATGATCATTTAACAATACCTGAAAAATCCCCCAGTTTGCTCAATTTATACCCTAAACACATAATAAAAATATTATAAAAATACTAGGGTATTTTTGGAGCGTTACAGAAACTCACTAATGTTATGGTTAAAAACTTTATGTTTACGACCAAAGGAAATCATGCAACTAAGTAGTTGGGATTGGTACACACTGATGTGTGTGGACCAATAAGCATTCAAGCCATAGGAGGGTATGAGTATTTCATCACCTTTATCGATGATTACTCAGGATATGGATATGTTTACCTAATGCGCTGTAAGTTTGAAGCTTTTGAAAAGTTTCGAGAATATAAGATTGAGGCAGAAAAGCAAACTAGGTGTCCATATAAAGCAACTTCGATTTGACCGAGGCGGTGAATACTTATCTGGAGAGTTCAAGTCTTACTTGGGTAAAGAGGGGATAATTTACCGGTGTCGTCTCACTGGATTTCTTACTAACAAAATGGAGTTTCTCAAAAAAGAAACATAACCCTTTTAGATATGGTGAGGTCGATGCTCGATTACTCATCATCATTATAGGGATATGCATTAGAAACAACTATTTACACACTAAGCTTGGTTCCATCTAAATTTGTTGCAAAGACACCCATAGATTTATGGAAAGGGCACAAACCTAGTTTTAACCATATTCGGATTTAGGGTGCCCCGACACATGTCTTAGCACATAAATTAAAAAAAGAGAGGAATATGTACAATATGTACCCGAAAGTGAAAAAAAATAGGAAACAACTTAAGACGAATTCAAAACTTCGAATAAGAAAATAATGAAGATTGAAATCACGCGACCCTGAAACTTGAATCCTCTTGTGCATGTACAACAACCAATGTAGTAAGCTTGTAGTGAGAGGATAATATGTGGCGTCCCAATTCCGGGGGTCATTATTATTATTATTTTTTTGGCTACTGGACAAGTTTGTCACGACAGAACCCTTATGGCGCACCGTCCAGGTTTGTCGCGATAGATAATTCTTTGTCACGGCAGAATCTCGTCGTGCGCTCTCGCGCCAAGCTTGTTGTGCGCGCACCCAAGCGCTGTTGTCTCGCTCACGACTTGTTTACGACACGACACCTTGCCCTACTATCACGACATAGGAAGCTATATCGAGACATGGAAACCCCATGTCCTCGGACTTTCTGTCGTGACCTAAAAATACTCAATTGCTATAGAAATCTTCCTTGCCTGGCTAACTATGTCACGACATAATTTCTCTATGCGCCCGACAACGTGTGACCAAAAATGCTGTAGCGGCAGAAAATTTCTCGCTTAGCCATACTACGTCTGCGTGCATCCCTAGTAACCGCGAGCATGCTTTATCGTCTTTTCGGCTGTCGTGGCGGCTACATCGTAAGGCGGCTCTGTCGCGACCTAAAATCCTCTATCGCGACAGAAAACTCCTGGCATGGCCAAACTATGTCGCGACATAAAATATACTATCGCGACAAGAAACCTTCAACCTTTGACTCGAACACTGTCTTGACATAAACACTCTGTCGCGACATAAAGTTCCCTGCCCAAGGCAAAACTCTGTCGCGACACAAAACACTGTGTCGCAACATAGAAGCCCCAAGCACGACCAAACTTGTCGCTGATGAGCTTAAAAGTCATCCATTTTCAGTCCATTTTTCTGATTGATTTCTATCTATAAAAGATTGATTTATGTGCAGAAATGTTGAATAATTCACCAAAGAGCGATATCACGGCGGGAAGTGAAAAATAATGCGGTCGAGGCCCGGCGGGCGGCGAAATGACTCTGGCCGGGCGAATGATGTTGCAACGGGAGAAATGCCGCGAGGAAGAAAGGACCTGTTGTAGCGGCGCAGCTTGCGGCGGTGATGAAGAAGTCACATCAAGGTCGCAACCACAAAACTCGGTCAGCGACATAAGGGTAGCGGAAGCGAGCGATGCAATTACGCCAGCCGAAACTCAGGTTCGAGTGACCATAAATTAATGAAGAATAAGATATGATGTCGCGACACAATTTAGTAGCAAAGAATTAGTAGAGCGATGAACACTTATGGTGATCGTGACATCGAATAAGTCGCGACATAAGATTTTCAAAGACTTAACATAGAGGTCGGCGACATCTAGAGATCGCGACATCGACCGCTACGAATATGAAGATAGCGCGACATCATTCGGTAGTCCTGGTTATCGGCGTAAGTAAGAAGATTGGCGACATCATTCGGTGGTATGAACATCGGTACTTAAGAACTAAGGTCTAGCGGCGTCATTCGATGGTAGCGACATCGAAACTACAATGTAAAGAAGGTCCGCGGCGTCATTCGGTGAATTGACATCGATTCTGAAGAAGGTCAGCGGCGTCATTGATGGCGACATCAATTTAGTAAAGAAGGCCGCGGCGCGTCGTCGATTGGTCGCGACGTCGGTACACAATAAAGAAGGTCGTGGCGTCATTGGTGGTAGCGGCATGGATTCTGAAAGAAGATCAGCGACATCATTGGTGGTCGCGACATCGAACACAAGTAAGAAGATCGCGGCGTCATTCGGTGGTCGCGACATAGGTTCAAATGAAGATTCGCGGCGTCGTGATTGGCGACATCGAAATTTACAAGTAAGAGATTAACGGCGTCATTCGTGATCGGCGACATCCTTATCGAAAGGGATGCTAAAGTAGTCGCGACCAAATAAAAACCTGCCGATGTATTGCGACAATGAGATGTGACCGAAGAATCTAAAATTCGCGACATTAACAATGGCGCTGAATGGGCGATTAACACGAAATCCACAAGGAGATGCATCGGGTTAGAGACTGACTTAGGAACCACATAAATGCGCGAGTTGCTACTAAAGAGCCGGCTCGGCGGCTCAAAAGAGAGTCTGGGTAGGCGAGGGCTCTTGTATTTTAATTTTCTTTTTTTTTTTGTTTGATTTTATTTTAGATTAGTTTGTTATTTCTTTGATTTTGGATCACGGACTTTAGGTGTTAAAGTAGAAGGTGAATCTTGAGAGAATTCTATTTCTTTCAAATTCTTGCTGGTGTCTGAATTCCAGAAAAATTTTTGGAGTCGGTTCCAGTTTCCGATTTCTGATGGTTTCTTGATCGTGACCATTGTAGGGTGTAATCTAGTGATTTAGAAACCCAGCTTCCATTGAATAGACTCTGTTGTCAGAATTTATCTTTCCTGTAGAAATTTATCAGAGGCTATTGAACTATCAGTTTGTAAATCTACTTGCTGGTTTGGGTATTCTGTAATTGATCCCATTGTAAGCGTTTTATACCCATAATAGGATTATCTCATTGCTCTGATTTCCAGGAGGCCCTACGGTGACACGAAGGTAATCACGAGAGTGATGAACAATTTCGAAAGGTATCTGAATCGATAATGTATAGTGATCTCATGACTCTATGAATTCGTCGATCAATCCTCTTCTCAACGAAATTGAGAATGAGTTGAATGACTTATCAATTTAAACAAGTAGAGAGGTCACCTCGAATTGAATAGTAAGTCCAATCCGTGTTAAGCGGGGATCTAATCAGGAAAGGATGGTGTTCCAATTTTGAGAGAAGAAACCAGTCAGTGTAAACCCATGCTATGCCTATGCTTAGGAGCTAAGGTTTACAGTCTACGTTCTGGGTATGAAGTATTGAAAAAGAAAAATATCCATAACAAGGCAACCCAGATTAAAAGTAGTTCTCTAATTTTCTGTCTTCGAAAGAAACAGTGAAGTTTAGATGATGAACAGTGGGGTATGGAGAGATCCAACTGCACTATCATATTCCTTGGACAGGTTTTAAATCTATGGTTCATGAAGCAAAGTTTCAGTGCAGTCTGTAGGAATTGATGTTCCTGATACTTGGAGTCTTTTCAATGTTCCACTTTAAGATAATTGTTCGATCTGAATTTGTTATTTTTTGAATTTCGGTTTAATTCATTTTGTTAATAATTCACATATCTTAGGCTTATTTTACATTTCAAGGTTTGCAAAACTGATTCCAATTGCCTATCTGAGTCCAAATAGTATAGAGTTTGAGTAGTCAAGGTAGTTGATTGAGAATTCTTGAGATCTCTGTGGGATCGATATCTGGACTTAAATCCAATTTACTACTTGTTCGACCTGTACACTTGCAGCATCCTGGATCAAAACTAGAAAGAAAATGATTTATTCTTAAAAAACCGGCAATGATTATAATAGATAAGGAACCTGACAACCGAGTTTCATGGCATTATTGCTGGTGATTAGATAATAGTCATTGGGTGATAATGTCTGGAATTTCATATAGGTGTTTTGGTCCATCGAAGAGGTGAACAAGTTTTAGTGGCCGGGTTGCGAGGATCAAAAGAATTTGGTGAATCAATATTCGGACAGCGAAATACTAATTTGGACATAAATTACAAAAGAAAATAGAAAATTTGCAAAAATATGATTCAACAGCAGTAGTTTAGCAAGCTACTGAAATTTTTGAAGAGCTTTTCATGTTAAATACAATTTTAGGTATCACTGACTCCATTTGATCTTAGTATATTATAATTTCAGGAGTTAATTCATGCACAGGAAGCAGGGAGCTGAATTATTGCCATTAGACACTGAGATCGAAAGAACACTTAGAGGACTGAGAAAGGTTAAGAGTGCGAAATAAGCGAGAGATGGCGGGCGAAAGATTGACATGAAGCGATCGACCGAGAATTCGCGGCAAAAAGTACCTCGAAGCGAAGACACTATGGAGGACTTAGGTGGTTATCAAGATGAATACTCAGCGGTGAGGCGGCCGGTGATAGATGCTAACAATTTTGAAACTCGAAGCCGGCCCTTGATCGCCATGGTTCAAACGAGAACCAATTCACGGAGTCACCCTTACGAAGATCTCAGTGAACACTTGGGAAGGTTTACGAGAATGCTTGTCTGATTAAATTGAATGGTGTGAGACCAGAAGTTATTAAGCTACAGTTGTTTCCATTCTCTTTAAGAGATATAGCTGCATCATGGTTTGACTCACTACCATATGGATCTGTTAATACATGGGAAGAGCTGATGGAAGCTTACGAAGTAAATTCTTTCGCCGTCCCTCAGCTTACGAGCAGAAGAGGAAATTACTACTTTCAAACGAGGGAGGGATGAGAGTACGTACACTTCTTGGGAGAGATCTGAGAACTCTTGAAGAGATGTCCCATGCACGGGATGAACTGAAGACACAAATGGACATCTTCTACCCTCTTATGAATTATACCTTAAAGGGTATAATTGATGCCGACTCAGCTGCCCGGGCATTCGAGAAGAAGAAGGCGGGAAGAAGCGAGCCGGTGTCCGAGGATCTTGCTAGGTCTCGACATGAAACCTCATGCGAATCCTCGGGAGCGACGGCGAGCTAAAGGAAATGGAATGATTGAAATTTGAACAAGATCAATACGCCTTAGAAATGAGAGCTGGATATTATGCATCGGTTGGATAAAAGAATGCACTCTGCAAATGAGATAGAAGCAGTGGAAAGAGAAGGAAGAGTAAATAATCTTCGAGGGCGCGAAGGTTTCCTATCACGGTGGAGGAAATTTAACTATTTGAATGGCGAGCATATCATTTCAAACCTAGCTGACTTGCCAACCCGTTATATACCCCCCGGCATTAAGGAATGAGAATTTCTCTTATGGTGGAGAACCTGACACGTTCGAGACATGGGCAAAATTTTGTGAGGGTATGCTCGCTGAGGTTCAAGCGGTAGCAATAGGGAGAGGCGAAATGAATATCGGGGTCGAAAAGGGCTGGTTTGAAGACCCGATGCTGCAGTTCATGGGGGAAAATAAAAAGCTGTTGAACTTCCATGAACGAAGTTTCGCCGAGTGAGCTTGAATGCCAATTTTGAAAATTTTCAGAAGACCGCCCAATGCCTATATGTAAGAACACGGAAACACAAATAGGACAGCGGCGCGACCTATGAATCGGATGAAAGATGCTTTTCAGTGACACGAAGAAAAATCAAGGGCGCATGGCGTGCGTACCAGTGGAAAGAATTAGAAGGAAAAGTCGAGGAGAAAGATGAAGCTGACAAGGAAAGGAAGCCTTGAAAATCTTTGATCCTTTGGAGAAAAGAAAGATGAAACGACAAGGGAGAAGGAAGCCTTGAAAATGCTGAGTCACTGGAGAAAGAAAGAAAGAAGGAACAACAACAAGAAGAAGAAAGAAGCGAAGAAAGCCCGAAACTACATGCTGCGGAGTCCGTTCCGCGAGAGATTGCAAAGTGAATGAGGCGGGTTCGCAGGTTTTGAAAACCTTCGAAGTTGAGATCAGCATGCCATTCCACGAAGTGGTAACTGAAAATGCCACTTTATGCCAAATTCTGAAATTCTTAGCAAGAAGAGAAGATTTGCGAGAGGAAGGAGTAGTGATCATTGCTCTTGGCGATGCGTGATAAAGAAAATTTACTAGAAGATAAGAAAGACCCGAAAGTTTCACAATTCCTTGCACCGTTGGAGGATTCGAGTGAGCTCTTTGTGACTCCGGTGCCAGTATAAACTTAATGCCATTATCTGTTGCAAGGAAATTAAGTTTGGGGGAGCTTACTCCCACTCTTTTGACCTCTTGAATGGCGAGATGAAATGTGAAACTGAAGGAGTCATTGAAGGCGTGTTTGTTACTGTCGACTTTATCATCTGGACCATTGAAGAAGGTGCAGTCCCTCTGCTTCTTTAGGAAGGCCATTCCTTGGCTAGGCTCTTGTAATAGATATGCGAAGGGAGTTCTCACTCGGGGTTGGAGAAAAACTAGCTTGACTTCAATGTGCTCAAAGTTTGAAGAATTTAGACACGAGATAGGAAGATTACAAGTTAGTAGATGATGTTTATCTCAACAACTCCTGAATGTTATTATGATTGTAATGCTTTCGACTTCCTATCCAGTGATGAGATGAATTTCTAGTATCTTGAAGGTGTTAATTCTGATTTTCCGCACATCAGTTTGCACTCTACAGAAAAAGTGATGAGTCTTAAACAAAACAGAATTGACAATGGAGATAAAAATGAAGAGAAGGAATTTCATCAAGAGACCAGTGCAGAAGGGTTAGTTTTAAAAGAGTTGCCAAATCATCTGAAGTATGCTTACTTGGAGCTACCAAAAAGTAAGCCAGTGATTATCTCTGCTAGACTCAGTGATGCTGAAGAACAGAAGTTCAGCGGGAATTTTGAGAAGAATTATCGAGGGTCGATTCTTGATCGATAGATGAATTAAAGGGTATCAGTCCCAGATCAACTATGTATGCCTGAAATCTTCAGCGGAGGAAAATGCAAAACCATACATTGAACATCAAAGAAAGGCGAACCCGTTTGATCATGAAAGTAGTCGAAAGGAAGTACTGAGTGGTTGAATCTTTGGTTTTATATATGCAATCTCGAATGGAGTCCTTGAGTTAGCCCGATCCATGTGGTTCCAAAGAGAAGGTGGGTTCAGCGTGATCGAAATGAAAAATGAGTTAATTCCGACAAGAGCGAGTACTTGAAGGATGGAGAGTATGTATCGATTCTGGAAGCTGAACCTATGACTAGGAAAGATCATTTCCCATTGCCTTTCTTTGATCAAATGTTGGACAGGTTAGCAGGACACCCTCATTTTTGTTTCTTGGATGGGTATTCCAGCTACAATCAGATTGCTATTGCACCTGAGGACCAGGAGAAAACCACATTCACATGCCCTTATGGCACCTTTGCCTTCAGAAGGATGCCATTTGGGTTGTGCAATGCCCCTGCTACTTTTCATAGGTGTATGATGTCCATGTTCTGGTTTGGTTGAGGAGGTCATGGAGATTTTATGGATGACTTCACAGTATATGGATCCAGTTTTGAGCATTGTCTAAACAACCTGGAAACAGTGCTTCAAAGATGCAAGGACAAACAACTAGCTTTAAACTGGGAAAAGTGCCATTTCATGGTAACAGAAGGTATTGTTCTTGGTCCCTGAAATTTACGCTACGGAATTTAGAAGTGGACCCGATCAAGGTTTCGATTATCAAGACTCTTGCGCCGCCTGACATTAAAGGGATAAGAGGTTTCTTGGGGCGTCTTTGGATTACATGGGGAATTCATCAAAGACTTCTCAAAATAGCCGGACCATTATGCGGATTATCTTTGGAAAAGACACGATGTTTAGTTTTTGATGACTCTATGAGGCGACCTTTGAAGAAATCAAGATCAAATTAGTTCAAGCACCAATCATGGCTGCACCAGAATGGGATCAGGGATTTGAAATAATGTGTGATGCCAGTGATTTCACAATGGGAGCTGTATTGGGGCAAAGAAAAGAAAAGATATTCAGAGCCATATACTATGCTAACGAGACAGCTAATGAAGCAGAAAACTATTCAACTCTGCGAAAGGAGATCTTAATATAGTTTTTGCTTTTGAAATTCAGGCCATACATTTTGGGATCCCATGTTATGAATTCACACGGTCGTACAACAATCAAATATCGATGTCGAAGAGCCAAACCAAGATGATAAGGTGGAGTGCTGTTACTACAGAGTTTGATACGGAATTAAGATAAGAAGGTTGTGACAATGTGATAGCTGATCACTTGTCTAGAGTAGAAAGAAACAAGGCAGAAGAAGAGGAGGCAGGACTAACAGAGAACTTCCCAGATGAGTAACTGTTTCAATTGTCATTCCAACTTCCATGGTATGTTGATATTGTGAATTACTTGGCTTGTGGAGTAGTCCCTTTTGAATTCAGCTATGAGAGAAAAGCTCGGGGCCAGACAACAGGTACTACATACGGGATGACCATTTGCTTGGCCCCAAAAGGGTCTTGACATGATTATAAGAAGATGTGTGCGGAAAGTGAACAATGCAAAATTGTAAATGAATGTCATACATCACCATATAGAGGACATTTTTCCGGAGAAGAGCATTTCGTAAGATACTGAATCAGGTTTTTATTATTTATCTTCGAATGCGTGCTGAATGGGTCAAATTATGTGATAGATGCCAAAGATTGGAAATATCGGCAAGCGAAGTGATGCCCCTACGAGGCATATTAGTGGTGTGAAGTACGATGTATGGGGGATAGATTTTGGGACCCTTCCCATCATCATTTGAAACTTGTACATGCGCTGCGGTAGATTATGTTCCAAATGGGTGGAAGCGATAGCTTGTCCGAGAATGATGCTAACACGGTAGTGAGCTTAACGCAAAAGAACATTTTGAGCAGATTTTGAACACCTAGGACTATCATCAGTGATGGGGAAGCCACTTTGCAAACAAAATATTTGCAAAGCTCATGAGCAGGTATGGGATCAAACATATTATGAGCTTAGCTTATCATCCCCAAACTAATGGACAAGCAGAAATTTCCAATAGGGAGATTAAAAGGATCCTGGAAAAGACTGTAAGTTCAAGCAGGAAAGATTGGTCTTCCAAACTCGATGATTCACTCTGGGCTTACAGGACTGCATTCAAAACTCCCATTGGGATGTCCCCATACAAGAGTGATCTTTGGTAAGAGCATGTCACCTCCTCTTGAACTAGAATATAAACGATGTGGGCCATCGAAGGCGAACCGATTTCAAAATAAGCGAGGAAGAGTACTCAGTTGAGATAGTGGAAGCGAAATGGCTTTATGATATTATAGAATATGCAAAGGACAAGACAAAGTAACTTGATCAAAGGATTCTGAGGAAGAGTTCAGAGGCCGGGGATCAGTACGCTGGCCCAGCTCCAGTTAGATTATTTCCGGGGAGTTGAAATCAAAATGTAGTGGACCATATACGAGTGGTGTCAAGTCTGACAACTGGAGGCGTAACACTCGGGGCGATCTTTGGGAAGAATTCAAGGTTAATGGTTAAAGACGAGAAGCACTATCTCAGCGGGGAGAAAGAGCAGGAAGAACTCAATGGTGAATTGAGAGAGAGAAGGCTTAAAGCCGGCTAGTCCCGGCTAAGGACTCAAAGCAGGCCGGCTCATGGGACGACCATAAAAATTTTGATTCCTTATATAAACTTTGAAATTTTTTTATTCCTCGTTTTGAATTTCTTTAGTTCTAGTCATGATTTGTTGGGACATACTCGTTAGTATTTGATCAATTTAATCCTTTTGAAATTATTCTGATATCTTGTCACGAATCAAATGGCTCGAGGTGAGAAGAAACAAACTCGGAATAATCCGGCAATTCCACGAAGCGACTTGAAAAAGGGAGTATTCTTATCCCTACATAAATTCTGTAAAAATTGAATAGAATACATGTTTGAATTGATGTGTGGGAAAGATTAAATGGATGCTAAGAATGTGCAAATTAATAAGGAGTGAAAAGTTATCGATCATGAATTTAGGGCGAGTCACGAGACTAAGTTGCGACAGTTTTATGTCGCGGCAGTTGGTCGCAACTTAGTTAGTACTGAAAGGAAGGAAGACAAGGGCGCGGTCGTGACGAAATTGGTCGCGACGAGAACGATTTTAATTCGCGGCAGAACAATTCCTTCAAAAAAGAAGTAGTGAGGTCGCGACAACTCAACTGTAATCATAAAATGCACGATGTCGTAACTTTGATGATAACTTGTCTCTCACGAGTTTACTTATGTGCGATGACGATAATAAGTCGCGACATAAGAAGAGATGTCATAATTTAGACGCTTTTAATTCTGCGCTAAATTTAATGATAGCACACAATTGCGGCTGAAATTTAAGTCGTGACAAGTGCAAATAAATGAAGTAATAAAGAGCCCACAATAATGATTGAATTTCAACTGTTGAGAAACTCCCTTCACCACCATATCCTTCCTTGAAATAATCTGACTCTTAAATGCCCATACTCTACAGTTTTTCAATTATTGCAAACCACTAAGATCAAAAAAAATTCTTCTGAAAACCGTCTCAGTTTCTCTAATGGCGAACCTTCAATCCTCATCCCAAATGCGGCCGAAATCATGGAGTGGTATGCTCGGCCGAAGGAAGTTCATACGGAACTGCCCAGGGAGAACGATTTTCGAGAACAACCTGAAGTTCAGTAGTTACAAGAAACGGAGGAAAAGGAAAGAAAAGCGTGAAAGGAGAGGAAGGCAATTCGTCTCAAAGAAACTTACTCAATGCGGAAGAAGTACTATCTTTGAAGGGGTTTGTAGGAGAAAGAGGCTTCAGCTTGACTCATTTCCCCTTGCGAACTGATTGAACAAAGAGGGGTGGGGAAAATTTTGCAAAACATCAAAGTACGGATATCACGACGAGTCGTACGAGAAATTTTACTCAATCTGAGTTTGGGAGGAAGGAGAATTACATTTATGTCGAGGAGGAGTTTGGGTGCCATATGGAGCTGAAACCATAAATGAAATGTACGGAATGGAGGGGAAAAAGCATGGATCTGAAGATAGTAGACAACCTAGCAGGTGAAAGATAGCCAGAAAGTTGACCGGTGGTAAAGTGAAATGGGATTCGAGGAGGGAGAGAAAAGATTATAAATAGGGGAGATTTGACGGAAGAGGCAAGGTATGGTTTTATTTCACAGCTACACATTTATGGTCCCTACCAAGCATGCGCGGTAAAGAGAACAAGAAAGCGATCATTCTATCACCATCTTGAAGAGTGAAGCTTAATCTTGGGTATCATTGAAAACTCAATAATGAAGGATATCATGAAGGAAATAAAAGGGGTTTGATCCCTCACCCGGCAACCATCACAAGGTATGTTTGAGAGTACGGTGTGAAGGAACTTCGGAAGAAGAAGAAGAGTGCCCAGATTTCACCATCGCTGACAGAGTAAGCGAGGGAATGAGGAATCGAAAAAGGGGTTATAGTAGAAGCGGATTCAAGAGAAGAAAATGAGAATGCAAGACAGGAAGAGGACACCCTTCTGGTTGAAGATCAAGAAGAAGAAGATCCAGAAGCACAACCAGAAGGGAACACCTTTCTGTTTGCAGAGGACAGAGAACAGAATGAAAGAAGTCCCATAGATTTCTCCGCTGGCTGTGACTCTCCCCATGAAGGAGCAGGTGATTTGAAGAACTTTGGTGAAAGCTCTAGGGGAGCCCAGGAGAATAATCAAATAATGGAGATGCTTCAGTTCCATTCAGAAGAGTATGGAAGAAAGGGTGAAATGGAGCCTCGGCATGGTCGAGAGAGGAAGTGTATGAAGCGGGAATTGAAAAGAAGAGATCAACGGAGTGGGAAGAGGCGAGCAGACGAAGAAGTATAGTGAAATTTGAAAGGAAAGTCCAGCAATGGGAAGAAGAAATAAGCAGAAGGGAAGTGCAGATGAAAGAGATCCTGGAGCATCAAGAAAAAAAATTCAAGAAGGAAATGGAGGAAAGAGATCATGATCTGCGAAGAAGTGCGGTGAGCCATGAGGTCAATTTCTGACAATCGGTTTGATCGTGATTCTCAAATACTAAAACTCATAAAGGAAGGGGACTGAGACCCGGGAATGAAACTAAGGAAGCGAGATCAAAGGGATTCAAATTTCCTCTATATGTCAATGTTCAAGGACTTGAAGATGAAGGAAATAGATCGAGCTTGATGACAAAGATGCCTTTAAGAAGAAAATTAAACTGAAAATTTGGATTTGATCAACAATAATCTTTCTAAATTTTAGAAGTCATGGTAGGGAAATGGAGAACACAATGAACACATTGGGTAAAAGGCAAGATGATTTGAATAAAAAGGTCGATCTCACCAATGAATTGATCCTTGAAGAGCAAATAGAGGGGGAGAATGACAAGAAGAAGAAGAGAACTGAAATGAAGTTTCCCCGAGAGTCCAGCCCTAATTTGGCTACCCTTGATCTAGATCCTCGACATCTTGGCTCCTCCCCCAAAGAAGAAAATAGACCTTCCCATTGATTTATCTATCTCTCCCTCACTTCCAACCTGTTGTTCTCAACTTTTGCACAATCTCATGAATAAAATAAAAAAATTTGTTTGATGTTGTTTGAAGTTAGATTGTGTTGTTACTTTTGCTTTAATTGTTAGAAAAATAACAGTAGGATTTAGCTCAGGAATGAAAATGCTGACATATCATAATCTGAGCTAGTAAAGTAATTTGATGATGATTAGAAGATGAATTTGAAACCTGAAATAATTGCGAGAATAAGGGCAGAATGGCATATAATTGAATTGAAACACAAATTGCATAATTGACTTGAATTTTAGTTGGTGGTGAGAGGCCAAGAGTTTTATCTGATTGAAGGAGTAAAATATATTTTGAGTTTGAAGTATAAACGGTAAGCGAAGAACTGTGGTGAACCTTAGATTATGTAACCTCATCCAAGCGAAGTGAGTCAAAAAAGGACATCCTTAGGGTTAGTCACGATTAATCAAGCCGAATTAGAACTTGTTAGATTATTGATCGGAGAAATCCTAGGTGTCCTGACTAACGAGAAATGATGCAGGCCGTGTAGTGAGTTTGAGCCATTCTAGCCACCCTTATTTATATGCTTACGCATACACCTTAGTTCTTTGAAGTTGAGGCAAAACAATTCTTGCATCTTTCCATAAGCCCTTGGAAATCCCGAGCCATTAGATAATTAATCCTCCGGTAGACCTATGATTTTAATTAAAAGAGGAAGGAATAGTTAAAGAGTAATTTTCTTGGAAAACAAAAATCTGAGAAAAAGGGTGAAGAGAGAAAGATCTAAAAAAGCGAGATCACAACTGAAAAGTTTAAGGGAAGAAGTTTTGTCTTGTGGCTAACTCTCTTGAGCAATTAAGTTCTTAGGGGTGTTTCAGCACCAGTACCTAATACCAGCTGGTATGGGGCTACTAACCCAGTTCGCTAGAGTGTTAGAAAGCCTAAGCGAGACATTGCGCTATTCTGGGCAGTGGCGGAGAAAAAGTTCAACGGTGAAATACAAATGAGAAATTGGAGTGAACAATTTTAAATAGAAGAAATCAAAAGATACCCCAAGGATGAAGTTTGAGGTCAGCAAAGAAGTTGCAAGAAAAAAGGAAGGCAACGATTAAATGAAAGGAGAAAAGTGCAGTGTCTAGCTTCAAGTTCCATCCATCCTACCCATGATGGCTGGGCGGTACAAAACCTGAAGGAATTTGATTGATCTTGAAGGTTGGAGTACTACGTTAGTGAGATCAATATGAACAACGAGCATATGGAATTTGGAAAATCTAGAAAGAATCAAAAACTGTGAAGGACTTGAAGTTATGGCTCTTAAGAAAGAGGAAGAAGACCAACCTACTTTTGGCGGATCCATTATTATCACGCTTATCAAAACAAATTCAACAATTTAGTTTGTACACTTGGATGAGTAATGACTAACCTTCATGCGGACTTGAAGCTAGATATCTGAGAAAGAATCACGATTCTAGTCTTTTCGATTAAAAATGAATTATTTATAATAATGCGAAAAATGTCCTTTTGTTTGAGACAAACAATTCTTTCTTTTCTTTGCTTGGAGACAAGCAAGAATTTGGACAGGGGAGTTTGATGAGCTTAAAGTCTGCATCCATTTTAGGTCGTTTTTCGATTGATTTCTATCACATAAAGGCGATTATGTGCGAAATGTTTGGATAATTCACCAAGCGATATGCGGCTGAGGAAATTGAAAGATATCTACGGTCGAGAGGCGGCGGTGACGGGAATGATCGGTAGGCCGGATGATGTTACAACGGAATGCACGGAAGAAGGACACATTGTGCGTGGCTTTTTTTTTTTTTTTTTTTTCCCACACATTTGAGGCGAGAAAGCGGAAGAGTCACATCGAGTCGCAACCCGCGAAACTCGATCGCGACATAAAAAAGGATTGGCGAAAGCGAACATGCAGTCTGCGAGGAAACTCAGTTTAGATACTAATTAATAGAACCGAGAATCTGATGTACTTTGACACAATGAAATGTGGGTGGTAGAGCGTGGGCATGCATCATGTTGCTTCAGAATGAAGTCGCGACATAAGATTTTCAAGAGACTAAACATAGGTCGACATCTAGAGAGATCATGATATTATTGTGATATAGTCATGCAGCGACATCATTGATGCGTCGTAGCCGTCAAGATATCATAAAGTGCGGCCATCAGCTGATGCGTGCGCGACGCCGGTACCGAGAACTAAGGTCGCGGCGTGTTCGATTGGTCAGCGACATCGATTCTGAAAGAAGGTCGGCGTCATTGCGTGGTGACATCGGCTACAAGTAAAGAAGATTAGCGGCGTCGTGGAGTGGTGGCGACATCGTTACGACAAAGAAGATTACGTGGCGTCATTCGATTAATTACAGCGACGCCGATTCTGAAGAAAAAGAAGATTGGCGACATCATTGATGGTATTCTGGCGACATCAATTCCTAAGTAAAGAAGATCGCGGCGTCATTGATTAATTGGCGACATCGGATTACAAAGAAGGTGTGGCGATCATTCAGCGGTGCGACGCTAATGATAAGAAATTATGACGTGATTCGTGTGGTCGACATGAATCAGGGATCTTCAAAAGTAGTCGACGAATAAAAGCCTGCTGACGTGGCTGCGACAGCGAGGGTGCAGCCGAATCTAGTCGCGACATTAGCAATAAATGGGCGATTAACTGAAATCCACAAAGGAGATGCATCAATTTGGGGCCTAACTTGAGCCACATAAATACGCATTCTTTATAAGAAAGCAACTCTCGGCGGCTCGAGATCACGGGTATTTGAGCTCTTGTATTTTAATTTAACTTTTTCTTTGTTTTGTTTATTTTAGATTAGTTTGTTATTTGCTCAATTTGGATCTGGAAACTACGTGTATTAGTAGAAGGCGAATCTGAAATTCTATTTCTTTAGTCTTGCTGGATTGTGCGAGATTCGGAAAAATTTTGGAATTACGGATTTCCGTTCCGGAATTCGATGGTTTCATGATCGTGAAGCCATTGTAGGGTGTAATCTAGTGATTTAGAAACCCCGACTTCCATTGAATAGACTCACGTTGTCGAAATTTTATCTCTGTAGAAATTTATGGAGAAATTTATTGAACTATCGGTTGTAAATCTCCTGCTGTTTGGGGTGATACGTAATTGATAAAAAGGTACAAAGCGTTTTATACCATAATAGAGGATTATCTCATTGCTACGATTTCCGGGAGGCCTGCGGTGATACGGAAGTGATCTGAAGTATTGATGAACATTCACACAGAAAGGTATCAGATCGATAATGGTGATCCCAATGAACTCTGTGAGAATTTAATCGATAAATTCTCTTCTCACTTGAAATCGATAATGAGTTGAATGACTTTATCCATTTTAAACAAGTAAGAGAGGTCCTCGATTCGAATAGTAAGTCTAATCCAGGTGTTAGCAGAAGTCTAATCAAGGAAAGGATGGCTGTTCGATTTTGAGGAAGAGAAACCAGTCAAGTGTAAACCCATGCTATGCCTATGTCTTAGGAGCTAAGGTTTACAGTCTACGTTCTGGGTATGAAGTATTGAAAAAGAAAAATATCCATAACAAGGCAACCCAGATTAAAAGTAGTTCTCTAATTTTTTGTCTTCGAAAGAAACAGTGAAGTTTAGATGATGAATAGTGGGGTATGGAGAGAGATCAGCGCATCATATTCCTTAGACGGAGTTTTAAATCTATATGGTTCATGAAGCGAGATTTGATCTGCGATCTGTAGGAATTGATATTTCCTGATAACGGTCTTTTCAATGTTCCACTTTAAAGATAATTGTTGATCCCGAATTTGTTATTTTTGAATTTTCGAGTTTTAATTCATTTTTGTTAATAATTCCACAATATCTTAGGCTTATTTACATTTCAAGGTTTGCAAAACTGATTCCAATTGCCTATCTGAGTCCAAATAGTATAGAGTTTGAATAGTCAAGGTAGTTGATTGAGAATTCTTGAGATCTCTGTGAGATCGATATCTGGACTTAAATCTAATTTACTACTTGTTAGACACATGCACTTGCGACATCACGGATCAAAAGCCCAGAAAATGATTTATTCTTAAAAAAGCGAAACTTGTCGATTATATTAGATCGGAACCTGATAAACAAGTTCCATGGCATTCTTGGTGATTAGATAATAGTCCTTGGGTGATAATGTCTAAATTTGTATAGATGTTTTTGGTGAAATGTTGAAAGAGGTGAGCGATCGCGACGAGAAAAACCATGTCCGCGACATTTTCTGTAGCAAATTGGAAATTATCATGCGACGAGGAAAATCATGTTGCGACATGAAGGCGGGAGGCTATGTGAGACCCGAAAACCTTGTCGTGACTGGCTTGTGAGACCTGGCTTACGTGGCGACACTCCACCCGTTATCATGACATGGATGGAGTGTAGTGCGAAGCGAAAATGAGCGAGTAGCCCACTCTTTGTGTTTCTGCATTTCCAACTCTCTTCTGATGCATTTCATGCACTACCTACTACCTTTATACAACTTCTCTGGCTTGGTAAAAACTAGAAACTCTATTAACTTCATTTCAAACAAGTCGAAAATAAGTTTTATTACAAACCTCTCTGTGTACAAAATCTATTTGGATATTCTATCGAATATTACAAAAATATGAATAGGCCCGCAATCCAGGCCTTTTCACAAAAATTCTCTTGGAATGATGTTCATTCCCCACATTACCTCACAATTTTGAAAATATTATCTGACGAGGTGACGATGCCTAGTAGATGGGTGTATTCTCTGTTTTTACTCCGCTAAGTGCATGCAATGACAAACATACATCATACCATGTTATCACAGAAAATGCAATACCATATATGGAATATTTCATGTCAGACAGAGATGAGACTCCTCTGCCCATAACAGAGTCTGACCAGGCTCCCTCACACATACGCGCAAAGTGTGAAAACACATCATTGGTGTTTCACCCGATGACTATTTCTTCAAACAAATCTTTTTTGTTTTTTAAAGCTCAAGACATGGGAAAATCATCGATGTTTCATTTTATTTCATCAAATCTGTGTTTATGGGCCAACTATATTATTCGGGTTTACAGTAGGATCGTCTGCATTTCCAGTATTTTTACGGTCTTTCACCGTAGGTGATCATGTTTACTTAGCTTGGTTTCAGGAAGCCAAATCTAGTGTGAAGCATTGGAAATGAATAATAAGCATATGATTAAATGTTATATGCTAAAATGAGAAATTGATTGAACTTGAGAAAATAAACCCCAAGTGTAAGGGCAAATTTGGAATTGGTAAATTGAGGACTTAAGGGTCGAGAATAGAATAAACTTAAATCTTGAAGTGAATTAAATGATAAATGAAAGTGGAATGAAGACGGAGAAAAATGAAATGGAATTTGTGTGTAAGTCAAACATGTACCACACTTAAAATGAAAATAAGACCAGAAATGTGGTCTTAGAAGAGCACATTTGACATTTGGTAGCATTGTTGAGAGAGAGTGAGAAGAAGGCTATGTTTTGAGAGAAAACGAGGGTTTTATTGGGGAGATATTCCTGCTACATATGGATTCCAGACTTTATTGAGAGGCGGGAGAGAGTATTCATCACATGTCAACTAATCTTTTCATGGGTGGAAGAAGGAAAGCTAGGGCAAGAGTTCCAAGTGATTTGAAGTGCGGTGAAGGCAGCCTGACGACTGGGCGGTATGGCGAGGGGATCGATAATTTCTTTTGTTCTACGAGACATATCCTTACTTCAAATTAATATTGATAGTTTACTATGTAAATGTTAAATGATTGTATGGAATATGCATACATCAATTGAAAAGTAATCTGAAATCGCATAATGTTTTGAAATAGAGAAATTTGGATGAATTGTGAAATATTTGCTTGTGTGCATTTATTTGAATTGCAAATGATATTGTCATGTTATTGACCTGCGAATCAAAGTGAATTATTAATGATCCTGGCGAGATGCACGATGCGGCATCGCCATGATGAAGAATTATATTCTTCAAATCATCTTACTTTTGAGGATGCACTAGTGGCATCCGTCATGATGATGTATGACATTTATTAAATGATCCTCATGGCGAGGCGCACCAATCAGCATCCGTCATGATGTTGAACTAACATTGCTAAATGGGCCAGCCACATTGCATCGAATGATACAGATAGAAGGATTCACAGCGAATGTGTAAAAAATCAATTGAATAGTTAAGGTGACATAACAAACTTTGATGAGTGAAAATAGAGATTACCAAAGCCAATGTATCTTTATGAGTATATGCTTAAATCCTAATAGATTGAATTGTGAAGGAATTGTTGCATTGAAAATGCATGTTTGTAAATGAAAGTATGTACAAATGTATAAGCATATGTATTGTTTATGCATTGACCATTGAAATAGAGTAACAAGCGTGATTGGATAAAGGCATGTTGTGTTAGATAGAGAACTATATAGAACCAAGCATGAAAATGCTTAGCATGTAGTTACAGCCATGTCTGGGTATCGAGTGAAACCGGGAAAGAAGGCCCGAGAACAAGAAGCACAGAGTCATAGAGAAAGTTACGACATATAAGTATATACTCCGTCATATGCATACCATTCTATTGAACGTGTGACATTTTGTGAGCTCAAGCAGAGTTAAGCTTCGAAACATTGTTTTGTACTCCTTTTTAAGGGCGTAGAATGCCTTCAGCTTATAAATGTGTTTGTATAAATGTAAATGTTTATGGGCCTATCGTTTACATGCGTCCCAAATGTTTAAAAAGGCCTTGTGCCTGTGTAATCTTCCGTAGTGAAAACTCACAAAATGGAAATATCAATAAATAAAATGTTTTTGATAAGATAAATAGAAAATGGTCGAGTAAACCGGGGCTCACGGTTTTGGATCATCGTCGAAGATTGGTAGAGGATCGGATAAGCGACACTTTTGAAAACAAAAGCGAGTGTTGTTAAATGCTAGTATGAGAATCTCGGATGCGGTTTGGACTAAATCGAGATTAGAGCAGAAAGGGATTGCTCTATAAGATTTATTATTATATATATTTATATATTTTTTTCATGTAACCGTGAGTCTCAATTTGGACGTTGTCTCAATTTGGACGTTGTCCCATTTTCGAGCTCACCACACATTCACCAAGAATGGTGAATAACTAGTACCATGCACACACACTCGACTCAACGCGATGTCCCTGTGCATATGAAATGCGAATATGCCATTTCATGAATAATTATATTTTCTACATATAATTTACATCCATCATAAATTCATCTTCAATATATCGAATAAGCATATATCATTATAAATTCACACAACTAACATGTTATTCAATTTTTAGCAATATACTATAAAAACAATACACAAGGACCAATAAAAGTTCGAAAATTAGTCTTAGGATTGCCTAAAATAGTCTTGTAAATTCAGTTTCGGACTGTCCGAAAACAGTCCCAAAATTTAGTCATGACTATCCAAAACAGTCTCGAAATTAAGCTTTGGTGTAAAGCTATCTCGAAAATCGACCCACTGATGTCAGGCGAAAAATTCTAGCGTCAGTCCCGAAAATTTAGGATTGAGCGCCGCAGTAGTTCCATTGAAACACTTGTCCATTTAGACAAACAAAGACGAAATTAAAGCGAGTAGGAGAAAAACCGCCACTCTTGTGGTTTGGCGAAATCCGATTTTGGTACTACGCGTAGCTCTCATTGCGTGGACGACTTTGCCTCTTTGCATCGCGGGGCCAAAGCGGTCAGATCTCGTAATATCTAGAGAGAAGGAGAAGCTTCTCACTCATCTTCTCTTCTTCTTTCTTTTCTTTTCTTTTTTCTCACCTTTTTCCTCCTCTCCAGCCGGATTTGAATTGATAAATTTCAAATGGGAAGTCCCCTCCTTTCCACATGTCACTTCCCTTTTGGTTCCCTTTTCTCTCACCTTATTCTCTTATCCAAAACTTGGATTTCCTTCCTCTAAGGGCTTGACACATGGTCAAATCGTAGACTTCTACCAGCTTTTGACACATGACTCTTGTGAGCCAATCAGCAAAGTGCCATGTGTACTTGCCTACCGGTGCCTCGAAAAATGTGAAATTTTGACTATGTTGAATAAATGACTCTGGCCCAGGTATTAGATTTCGCGAGGCGATTCAAGCGATAAGTTTGTTTTGTCTCCGAGATCGAAAAGATTCTCAGTTTTCAGCAAAGTGTTTTACCATTTTGAAATAATTGTATTTTTCGAGTTTACATAATACCTCCAAACACAGTAAAGCATGCCTATTAGGAAGAATATATCAAATAAATCTGAAAAAACATTGGAGGATGTTGATGTACAAAGGTGGAAAAGGGCGATGGACCGTGAAATGGTACTATGGGTTAAAACTCGGTATAGTCTCTTATGACTCTTAGAGAGGTAAAACCTTCCCCGCCCCTTGTACTACCTTCCACACCCCAGCTTCACATATTATTACATGTGTTTTCCCACCTTCTTCAACTTTACCGTTGAAGCAAGTTGATCACATAAAGAAAAAGAGCCGCCAGTAAACCATGTGTGCATCAACGATTGAAGGTACAATGGTAGTCTTCCTGATTCTTTACATATGAATAATCGCGCCCCCACATTGACGACCGCCAATTTGGATCGGACTAGGGACGTGGACCAACAAATCCTTTATACGTAAAGCACATTTCATATACTTATTTTTGATGAGATATTTAATATCCATTTAAATTATATTTATGTATGTATGAAAATATGATCTCATTAATAATACGCATTATATATATAAAAATATACATCAATCATGGTAGAAAGCCCATCATCTGCTAAATTTCCACATTTATACAAGACGACATTTCTTGCCCTTTTTAAGTCGTTTACAAAACATTGCAGTTTAACTGTCTAAGCGTAAGTCAATATACTCTTCCCATGAAGATTTATACATCTTTATTGTACAGTACAAAATAATAACATGATTTTTCTTTGAAATGAAATGTATCATGGATGAAACATTGCCTGCACGGTCGACGATGACTCTGTTTCTACGGTCCTTGATCTTGCCTATTCTTTCGGTACCGTAGTGATAAAACAAGCGCTAAGCATTTTCATGCTTAGTGGTTCTAGCCCATTTCTATCCTCATTTCAATCAAACACAAAATGTATATTTTTAAAACAACATTTTGATAGATTTTCAATGGTCAATCACGATAACGATATATCGTTAATTTTTCAAATTTCATCTATATGTAAAACTCGAATTATGCATTTCACATATTTACTTATAAGTTTTGCCCTTCGCGAATATAACCATGGCACCGGTGCGCCGGATGCGCGGAATCACTAGCGCGGTTTCGTTTGAGACATCTGGTAAAAAAAAAAACGTTTAATAACGGTCTTTGTTACGTTGGGATGTTGGCTGGTTATTTAAAAAATTCATTTATTGTGCGCTCTGATCTTTGTCTGCGGCTGCGGATGGTATGCCACTACCTCATCATTTAGTTCGTGTGTCTTGCTACATCGACCTTTATTGGTATACCAATCTATCCTTAACTTGAATATGACGGACAACATTCTCTTAAGGGCATTAATACTCAGTCATTGTAAATTACAATATTGTATATACATATATACCCCAATAAATGCATTTTGGTGCTCATGCAGTTTTCATGGCAATCCATTTGCAATCAATTTTTTAATCACTTAAGACAAATTTGTTTATGGTTAAAAACAAAGCACACATATGGTTCCAGTGTAAATCATTTGGTTTTAACGAATCCCGATACAAAGCTCTGATAAGAAAATAAATAAGAAGAACAAACCAAAAAGGTTTTCGCTCCTTGACTCTTATCCTTGGAATCCCGATCTTACTCAAGTTTCCTCGTCACCAACCCCTAGTCCATCACAAACAAAGAAAAATATCAGTCGTGCATGCTAGTGTTTTTGGTTAGGGTTGATTTTTACCCAATATACCTTCACTTGTAAAATTTTCTAGGGACATATGAGCCATATTTTACCCAACTTCATTCAAGTCCAGTATTCCTCTATAAATCTATTTTATTCGAAATTGGAATCATCAAATTCGAACACCGGCTTCAAAGATATGTTCTAAACAGCAGAACACTCTATTTTCATGAAAAAACCAGAATTTTCCTATAAGCAAACTCCCTTGGATGAATTCTAAGGTCTGATAGGTCAGGTGAATACACTTAAGGAAATTTGTTCTCTAGAAGTCTAGTTTGCAAAAAACTTGAATCACTCGATTGGATGAGTGAAACTCAACTTATGACCTAATCTGGCCTTTTAAAATAGTATGGAAACCCGGAACCAGAATTTGCCGAAATTAGAGCTTCACTTTGAGCGTATTTCTTGGTCAATAGATTAGGTGAATACACTTATTTCAAGAAAATTTATGCTCCTAGAAGTCTAGTTTACCTAGAAATTTGAATCACTTAATTTGGATGAGTAATGACAAATACAAAAACATGGGTTTTGGAAAAATTTGATAGCATCTCCCCTAAGACCCTAACATTTCCTTTATACAAAAATTCCTTGAAACCAATCCTAATTAAAGCAAAAAGGCTACTTGAACTCTAACTCAAACATATATACACAAAGAGTAAAGTTTTACCAAACCTAAACACAATCAAGAGGGATGGGGGTTCTAACCTTGATGCTTCTTGATCTTCACTAGCTTTCTCTTCTTCCTTCTTCTTTCCTTTCTTGATCACATAGAACCTAGAACAAAATGGAGTAAATCAAACCAAATTTGGCTTCATCCCCACAAACATAGTAGCCCAATCTCCCCAAAACCAAAACGTGTTCTTCCCCCTTTACAAGGTAAAGGGTTGGTCTTATCTCATTTTCATGTACAAGGCCATGTTTAGCTAAAGGCATTTTTGACTTAATTTCCCATTTTTGCATTAAAGCCCTTCATTTCTATTTCATTTTTTCATGACTTATCATTTCTACTTTGGCATATACTCTTCTTTATTGATGACCTTTGGGTCCTCATTTGACAATTTTTTTTCACTTAGCATTTAAATTCCGAAAAATTCAAATTTAACTTGTGTTATACCCTAAACATATCCTTAAACTACTAGGGCTTAATTTGGGGTGCACTGATCCACTATGCAAATTCTCACTTTAAAAACCTCTATTTTTATCACTTAAAACCAAGAAAATATCGAATAAATAAAATAAAAATTTATAATAGCAAAAAATGTAATAAAGTAAAATAATAAAACGAAAATGCTATTTTTGGGACATTACAGATGACATCTTGTTAATTAGAGACAATGTGAAGGTGTTGTCAGACTTAAGGGGTTACTTGAAATAACATTTTGATATGAGAGGCTTGAGTGAAGCTAACTATATTTTAGGAATCAAACTTTTATGAGACTGGAATAATAAGGTGTTAACTTTGTCCCAAGCTTCCTAGTGGCTAGTTTTGACATGGAGAATTCCAAGAGGGGATTTCCACACTTTAGATATGGAATTCATCTTTCTAAGAGAGCGATCATAAATCTGAAGAAGAACTCATGAGTGAGAAACCTTATGTTTCGGCTGTAGGTAGTCTCATGTATGCCATGTTATGCATTGGGTAAGATATTTTCTATGAAGTGGGAATTGTAAGTCGATACAAATCAGATCTTGGAGAAGAACACTAGATTGCAATGAAACATATACTCAAGTATCTAAAGAGAATGATGAATTATATGTTCGTGTATTCCAATGGGAGTCTTGGAATACTTTCGGACTTTGATTTTTAAGGGGATATTGACTCTAGTAAAATTGCATATGAGGAAAACCTAATAGACCCTTTTACTAAGTCCCTTCCTGAAAGTGTGTTCAAGAAGCATGTAAATTGTATAAGTCTTAAGAGTGTCCCAGGCTTACTTTAGAGTAAGTGGGAGTTCGTTACATTTATGCTCTAAGAGCAAGACTATTTGTAATTTCGTTTTCTAATTTTAATGGTATGAATTTCTTAAATTCTTATACACACGTTGTTTCATATATATATAAGGTCCAAATTAATTATGCAGTATATGATCATCTGGATACATCCATAGAAGACATGGTCATAGGTTCTCAAAATTAATGAATCATTTCACGATTGATAAGTAAGGATGACGCTTCTTGTTTGTAATATTCTATGAAATAATGCAATGTAGTTATTGTCGGGTAGAGTGAGTTATGTTGTACTCACTTTGAGAGAGTCAAGAGAGATTTAATTAAATGTAATATTATGTAAAAATGAATTAAATCTCAGGCAATATTAGTTATGCTATTTTTCTTAATCTTGAGTATATTATAAACAGGTAGTTAAGTAATTATCATTCTTTGAGTTATCAATAAGTGATGTCTCCTTTTAAAGACCAATACCTTGATGATTTGGGAATGATGATCATTTGACCACCAAAGTTTATGAGATGTACAAAAATGAAATTTGTATGTAATATTCTCTTAATATGTTTCAATACTTGGATGTTGAAAGACACTGGCTAGTGTATTGGATATGTTAGAGAAACTGATAAGTTAAGAGAATAAATAATTAATAGATTGACAAAAACCCTTGTCGATTAATTATCAATATTTTACAAAGGAAAAATACATTTAATATTTACATTATTGATCTTGGAGTTCACATCTAAGCTTTTAGTGGAATAGCACTGGATAAGATAACGGTCCTAGACTTGCTTCTGAGCAAGTGGGGGTATTGGTTATGCTGCAGAAACAATTTGAACCATTGATCAAGAGCCAAAATTAATAATGGACCGTTGGATCCTCATGCTAGCTAATTAGTGACAGAGGCCATTAATAATTGCTGAGGCAAAAACTGTCAGGGAGTTTGGTCTTGATAGGTAAGAAATACGTAGGCATGGTGCTTACTTGCCGAGATAGTAACCACATAAATTAAGTTGGGTTTATAAATGGTCACTCTCCCACCAGGACATTCACACATTCCTAGGACACACATAGCAGTGTTCTCTCTTCTGATCTATGATTAGGGGCGCACCCACACACAGATTTGTTGCGATTAGAATAGCTTGGAAGGTCCAGCGCCAAGAGGTTAGTAAACTGTAAGGATGATGACATTGGTTATCACCGCATTTATTCAATCGCCAGTCAGACTTGCTTTGCCGCGATGATCCTGACAAACTACCGACTCAATAAGCTCCCGAATCAATTAAAAATAAATAAATATTTATCTTTCGACTAGTGTTTGACTCGATTAAACGGCGATTCGGTTGAATATTGTGATACCGAACTCGACTTGTAACAGCTACTCAAGCTGCGATTACAGCGGCTTCTACGATTAACTCAGTGAATTCAGTATTTTACAGGTCGAACGAGTAGCTATAGGTTATCATCAGTTCTTTGTACACTAAAGTAATGGTTTGATTTAACATTGTGACGCCACTAAATCGGTGGTTGTGACCATCAACATTGGAAAGCCTATGTCTCTCATATCATGAGACCCGTACATGAAACTAGAAATGGCCGCAGGCCCATACACCTACTTTGCAAATACATCAACTATATTTTCCTTGTTTAAGTTTAATATATAACTGTCTGACATATATTAAAATTTAGAATTCTAATACATGTTTTACAAATTAAATACCAAAGCCACAATCCGCCTTTCTTCTAAAATGCGGCCTCTAGTGAGCGTCGTCGCCACGTCTATTTCTTTATTTTGAAATAATGATCCATCGGCGGGTAGAGCAATGCCGGTAGTTGAATTATCTTACCGCCAAGGTTACTCCGCTAAGTGCATATGCAATGATTCAACATAAACACATTCCAAAGGAAATACAGTCCCTGCCAGATAATACACATGCCAATCCATGTCTCGAGGTCACCGCAGACTCCACCTCTCGCCATCCAGGAAAACATCTTTCAAAACAAGGTTTTTTGTTCTTGAAAACCTCATCTGCAGTTTCGGTAAATATATTGAGCTACTCAGGCAGCGAATTCTTTGGATCGTATTTTAGAGCAGTCATGGGTCGGCTACTGAGATGAAGCTAGCTGGACCCAGGCTCTAGAAACTGATTACTTGGAGAAAATCTTGAAATTAGCTGCAACCATTTTATTTTTATTTGCTTTCATGCCATGCGCTCCTTCTTATAATTTTCTAAGTTTGCTAGTTGAAATGCATTATGCCATTTCCAAACCACACGTGTCGATATATCGACTATGCGTATATTAACCACACATACATACCACGTATTTATTTAATTCACATCAATAACATTAAAATTAGCTAATGAGCTAATCAACAATCCATTTAATTCCAATAGCTCTTCCACAATTATATTTAATATAATTGAACACTCATGTTAACACATTTAATTTTCATGCATTAACATATTATTTCCCCACACAATTCCATATTCATTTCAATGTTTTGCTTACAATAACACACATGGACCATTTGGTCCAGTAAACAAATCGGGACTAATTTTAACAGTCTCTAAACGACGATAGTTTGTCGATTAGGCGACCCACTCCTGTATCGGTTCCAATTTGTAGAAACCCAGAAATCCAGCAACCATTCCATTGACATTTTAATATAATTTGTGCATAAATTATCACCCAAACTCTTAATCGTTAAAGCTGTCTAAGCAGATTCAGATATTCCAAACAATTCAATCCCAGGTTTGGGACCGATCAAAGCTGACCACTCATGGCCTCAAATCAACCAAATCATTCACAAAATGCAAAAACCGAAAATAGCAGAGTGGGAGAAGACCCTACCTCTTGGAGTTGTTAGGAAACTCTTGGCAGGTGCGTACATAGCCACCATAGTAAAACAACTTTCTTCTTGTTTCGAAGAGAGAATAAGGTGGTCGAAACAGTAAAAATCTGAAAGTTCTTTGCTTTCTCTCTCTAAAACCTCCATTTTTCAAAAGCGCTCTCCACTCTCACCAACTATGGGATTACAGCAAAATGGAGAAGAAAAGTCTCCTTTTGTCACTATACATGTCGAAATATCATTATATAAGTGGATTTAGCATCCCATTAAATGCTTTTGATTACCAATAGAATTAGGAGATCTGCGCATCTCCAGCCCCACACTTGAGCTCAAGTTGGCGATTAACATATGACAACGCTTTGTGTGAACTCCACTCAAGAATGCGAAGTGTGCATAATCTTCTTGTTCTTTTCGAGAAGCACAGTCTGAGTGGGTGTCTACCGAGGTCGGCCAGTCGGCGTGGTAGCGGCTAGATTTTGCGAAAAATTCCAGCGGTGAAGTGCATTCGTCGATCGACGTCTAGAAAAATTTTGAATTTTGACCCGAAATTACCGACTTTTTGTCATTTTTCGAGGAAAATTAAATTTCTCGTTTCACGATACCCCCTTAAAATTTCGTCCCGAAATTCCACGCTATCACGCATCCTCCGTACACTCACTGTACACGAAATAATGATCCTCAGTACCTCCTGTACCGGGGTTTCGGGACAAACACAGTCAGTCAGCGGTGGGACGGGAGAGGATCTGATCTATCATTATCTGCGGCCCAGTGCAGGCCCGGAGGGTGAGGCATGGGTCGAGGTGGAGCCATGAGCTCATAGATCGGGACTTCGGGGACCCGGGGCTTGTCTGGCCGTTGTGCGAGGAAGGTTGAGCATGCGAGATCAGCGGGACATGCGGGGTATGTTTTATATATATTTGTTTTACCGTCCTCCTCTTCATCATTGTTGCATCTTGCGTGATAGATTTGGGCTTAGAGGTTGAGGCCTTTAGAGAAGCCATGTGTGGATGTTCTTCTTTAGGATGTAGGGTGAGAGTTGACCTGATAGGTCAGAGTTGTGAGTCAGAGATCTCAATGATTCTGCTGTGATGGATAACCGGGTGGTATATCGGGGTTTGATGTCATTCGCCAGCATAAGGATTAGGTTGACGGCCCGGTGGATTAATGTGGTGACATGAGAAGGTTAGCGTTTGCACACCCAGCAGGGATTGTGTAAGGTTACATATGCACGTGGTTGGATGCGTATGTGTGGGGAATTTCAGGACGAAATTCTTTTAAGGGGAGAGAATGTGAAACCCCGAGAAAATCTAATTTTCTGAAACAGGGTAAAATGGTAATTTTGGTCAAAATTTGAAATTTTTCTAGATGTCGGATGGAAAAACGGACTTCATCGTTGGAATCGTCTTCTGAAAATCTAATACCCGATAAATTTAAGTTTGTAAGTTGAAGGCAGTGATAAGTTTGCCGTTTTTGAGACAGGCGTAGTGCGGGACACTGGCACATTTGGTGGCTCGAAGTGTGCCAGTGTAGTGAAATCAGTCGACTTGAGCTCTGAAGTGTGAGGCCATGGGTGACGTGTGGCATCTCTAATTGGAGGAAAATCTCTCAAAACAGATGGGAAGTGGATAAGAAATCCGCCATGATGATGGAGCGACATGTGGCAACGAGGGGACCAAGGGACTTTTCTTCTCCATTTTGGATGGAATCAGGCAGTGGTGAGAGGGGAGAGCAGTTTTTGAAAATGGAGGGTTTTTAGAGAGAAAAAGTGCAACTTATCTCTAGATTTCCGTGTTCGGGCCAAACCCAGTTTCTTCGGGCGAAGCAAGATTGTTCTACGGCCCAAAGGGCTATGCGTGGGACACCGGTTTTGAGGTTTGACTGACTCCGAGGTAGGGGTCTTCTCCTACTCGGTTATTTTAGGTTTAAGAGTACATGAATGATTTGGTTGATTTGAAGTAGTGAGTGGTGGACTGATCAGACCCAAACTTGGGATTAATTGTTGGAATATTTGGAACCCAGATTTTGGGCCAGTTTAAAGGGGGTATGTTTGGGTGGTTTGGTGTCGTTATGCAATAAATTATGGTTTGGGTGTTGTTGGGGCGGAAATGGCCATGGATTTTGGTTCTACAAATTGGAATCGATGCTTGGTGAGTGGGCTGCCCACGGACAGCGCATTGCTCGTTTAGGAAATTTGGTAAAAAGCGTCGGTTTGCTGTTGGACGAAAATGGTGTAATGACTATTATCGCAACATTGCTTGAAATGAATGGCTTGAAATTGTGTGGGAAATAATATATTTAATGCGCAGAAAGAGTGCGTGTATTTAATATAGTGTTTTGAATTATATGAAATATAATTGTGGAAGAACCATTGGAATTAAAATGGATTGTTGATTAGCTCAAGTGAGCTAGTTTTGATGTTATTGATGTGAATTAAATAACATGTGGTATGTATTTAAATTTTGTTAATATATGCATAGTTGATATATTGACATGTGTGGTTTGGAAATGGCATAATGCATTTCAAATGCACCGGGGCAACCTAGAAAATTAGGTGTGAGTGCATGACATGAAAGAAATAAAAAAATAGAAAATGGTTGTGAAAGGAATTTCAAGGAAGATTTTCCGAAGAATTGCCTTGGAGAGTGGTCGACCGGTTCATACCGGAGGCGGCCCACTTGGCTGTTCAAAAAATGATCCGGCAAAATTGCGTCGGAGGGTAGTCTAATATATTTACGAGCTTCGGTGTAGGTTTCAGAACAAAAACCTTTGTTTGAAATGATGTTTTTTTCCCTCGCATTTGGCTTAGACATGGCAGGGAGTCGGTGAGGACTGAGACATGAGATTGAGGCATGTGGGCATTCAAGGCTAGGATTAGGTATTTCCTTGGTGTGTTTATGAATCATTGCATGTGCACTTAGGTGGGGAGTAACCCATGTAGGATAATTGACTATTGGGCATTGCTCACCTGTTCAGGGATCGTATTTTTAGGTACGGGAGTGTACGGTGGGACGACACTCAGCTGGGGCCATGTTTAGAAGAAAGCGGGATTGTAGTATTTAATTTGTAAAACATGTATTAGAATTCTAAATTTTAATATATGTTGTATTAAGAGTGATATATTAACTCTTGAACTATGGTAAAATATAGTTGATGTATTTTTGGTGAGTAGTGATGTATGGGCCCAAGTGGCCATTTTTACTCATGTATGTGTCTCATGACATGAGACATAGGTTTTCCGCGGGTTGACGGGTTGTCAACGGACCCCCGGGATTTGGGGCGTCACAAGCATTCATGAGATTACATCAGCCTTTTCAAACAGTAGCATAACTTAGGGGAGAAGGGAAGAGTATGTGAATATCTGGGTAGGATGGGAGGCTCCACATGAGGGATGTTTAAAAATCAATACTGATGGGTGCTGGAATTGGAGGCAAAATCTGGCAGGAGGGGATGAGTTGTGAGGGACTATAGAATAGAGGGAATTGGGGGGCAGGCTTCTCAATACATTGTTATCTTATATATTGTTTCTACCGACTTTCTCTTGTTAAGCGACTGGTTGAGGGGAAGGAGAGATGGAAGCTTTAGGTTCAGTAATCTACTGGAGGAGTGCAACGGGCTATTGAATAGAGGGTGGCTGGTTTCGGGGGCTTTTCTGATATTTAGCCCAAAAAAATATAAAAAATATTCAAATATTACGGGTTTGAGAAATATTTCCAAATCTAATATACTTTTTGTCATATGGAAAATGTCCCTTGAAGAGACTTTTTAAATTTTGAAAATGGTGATTTGGTTAAATGACCATTTGAAAGCCAAAATTTTTAAATATGGCCCTTCATCAATTTTGACAAAAATGTCTTTCTTGTTTTTTTTTTTTGCAAAAATAACCTCTTCTTATAAGGGACAATGTAAATACATGAAATAGAAAAATGACATTGTTGAAGTGGTTATTTTTAAGAAAAACATGGAAATCATCAGTCACAAAATTAAAGTATTTGATGTCTTTTCGGCCAAATGTTCTTTTTTAAAACAACAAATTTAATTGAAAGTAGATTTTGAAAGAAATATTTTCTAAAAAGTGTTTCTTGAAAAGACACTTTCTAAAGTTTAAAAAAGTATGAATTTATTTTAAAAGTGTCACTTGAAGAGACACTTTCTAATGTTTTAGAAATTTTGAATTTAGATTGAAAACGTCATTTTAAAAAGACACCTTTGCCTTTTTAAATCATTCATCCTATGTGGAAAGTCTACATTAAGCTTGGGATTATTTTTCAAATCATGTTTTTCTTAGATTTATTTTTAATTTTTATATTATTTTTCTAAAACTCCCCTGGTTTCGATGCAGCATATTTACCGAAAACAAATAGATTGGTCGATAGGCTGGCGAAAATGGCAATCAAAAACCAAAATAGGGAGTGTGTTATGACATTGGGAAAGCGGTATTTTCGGTTACTCTACATGAAGCCCATTACTTTAAATTCTAAGCTTTGGGAGTGTGTTAAAATAGATTTTTTTGGTAAACCTCAGTCGAATAGGATTTCTATTAGTGTAAGTCTCAGTTTGCAAAGCTGTAAGAATGTTTACTATAAGAAAAATACAGTTAATAATAGAAGCTAACATTCTATCATCATTTATGAAATTATCAAATCTAGCTATTTGTAAGTACTTGTCTATAATGATGCCTTTAGAAGTGTTATTGAAAAAAACCTTGACCTCAAAATAAACGTCATTGTTTAATAGTGATGACCTTGACACTTTTTATGAGTGCCATTATTTAACAATGTCCTACAATAACATTTTTTAAATGCGCCATCAAATGAAATCTTGATGCTGAAAAAATGTCATTATCAAACTACGTACGTTGTCACTTTAATAAACATCATTGTTTGTAGATCCACACCATGACACTTTCCATTAATGACATCGTTTAACAATCTCATATTATTTGATTATAATGACACTTTGGAAAAGTGTCAAGGAAGATAACAATTTAATTAAAATATTGATTTATTAATTTTTGCGTATAAATGTTCACTTGTTATTTTTGATTATAATGCATCCACATGAAAAAACAAATATGTTCTAATACATGCAAAAATTTGAGTTTCTATTCACAAATGGGGAACTTGTATTTCTCAACCAAGACAATGTCATAAACAAAAATAAGAAAGATTAAAATAACCAAAAAATAAGTAACTTTAACATACACTCCTTTAACCCTATTCTTTTTTTTTTTACATCCAACCCAATGGTGCCATGATCTCCAACAAATTGCTTCATGGTAGCTTGATTAAATACAAAGTTAATTTCCAAAAAATGCAACCTACATACAAAGAGATTAATGATAATTAATTACAGTTGTAAGAAAAAAATTATGTTTTATAAGGGTGATAGTGTATCTTACAATGTTGTCATAATATATTGAGGCTAAAAGTACAAATCTTCATGTTTTCCTCACTCATCAACAAAAAAATCTATGGTTGAATACAAATACAAAAGATTGTATGAGAATAATAAAGTTCCAACTACATTATATGAGGATAATAAAGTTCCAACAATAACATGTGGTTTAAAATATTTAATAGGAAGGAAAAAATCATGAAGTTGATATCCTTATGGAAAATACCTTTAGTATTACAATAGTTCATGAACTATTGCAAAGTTGGAAGATCATCTAACTTCAGCAATAAAAGTTTCCCTTTAGATACCTATGAGTCATGCATGCAATTAATAACTTAGTTTAATTACTGGAAAATTAGAGAAATATCATGACAATAGAAGAAAAAACTATCAAATTTTAAAGTGATTCTATCAAACAATTTACATTCAGTCATAGTTTGGTTCAAAAGAGAAAGACAAAATATGAACCTCATCATAAGTGATAGCTTGATATACCAAATTTGTTCATGCTTCCACTTAGAAAAAAGAGTGTCCCAAACATCAAACAGTATGAGTTGAGTGACCCGTCACCATTAATTGTACTTCATTGAACTCATCTTTGTTGTAAAATTTTTTCCCATGAAACTATTAAAAAGTAAAGTAACAGTTTCATCAATTACATTGAAAAATAAGGTAAAAATTTATATATTGAAAATCAATAAATCATCATATACCTTTGATGTAAGGCATCTTTGATCAGCAATGATATCTCTCATATATCTCATCACATAGTATCCACATTCGACACTGTCTGGTTGTATTGGATACTCAGTGCATAAAAATAAATCATTATACATATATATATTTTTTAGTTACTTTCAAGTCATATTGTATTGAATTACAAATTAAGAAATGAAACTTTAAATTATATTACTTAATTTATATGAGTTACTTACTCCTACTACAACCTAAGTAGGTTTTCTCTTTGATGACTTATGCTTTTGAGGTGGATGAATTCTAAGAGCCCTATAAGAAGAAAATAATTTTTGTTACCAACTATGCTTCATGCTATAGTATTAACGGAAAAACTTATATATTGACAATGTCCTTAAAATCATCTGAAGGTTGCTCTTGCCTTAAATTAAGGCAATAGGATGTCAAATTCTTTGTGTCAATGCAATAAAACCAAATGATAACTCTATGAAATTTTTATGGCAGTATAATTATATATATGAGATTAAGTTCATAAATTCACATACTTATAAGCTTAGTTATGTTTAATAACTTACCCTAGGTTGTATGGAATAAAAATAAAATCAACATTATTTGCATTCATCAATCGATTAGCAATAAAATTTGACCTATTTTCCTTGCTCCCTTCCCCATTTCAACTTTGGAAATGAGGTGTAAGGAGACACAGAACAAAGAAATATGTCATACTTCAAGAATAAAATAATTTTGTATTTTCTAGAATTGAATAGTTGTATTTGAATCTCTCTTCTAATTGTATAAGTTTGATTAATTGAATTCATTAAAATTTTATGTGCTCGAAACATATTAAACTTAGTGCACCTTTGTATAAAACTTAGTCCTTTTAATGTATAGACTAAACCACTCAGTTTTAGCACCTCTATCGGAGCCTTACAATTCCCCGGCAGTGGAACCAAAATTTGAACTAGTTGTTTGAAAATTAGAAAATGATCTTGTATTCTGGAATTTATAAAATGAGTTTTGTCTAAGACCTTTTGCAAGTGCCAGTCATAAGTAGCCAAAATTGGATACAAGTCGAGATATCATTCCCCTGAATTGTGAAATTTTGAAATCAGCTACCATAACTTCTCAAGATCCACGCTATTTACCTCCCTTGTAATGGTTTGGCCCCGGAATTTAAAAGACAAGATAATCCTATTTTATATTCTCTAATTAAAATAAGAAATTTGAATTGAAACAAAGAAAATAAAGTATTGGACTAAATAAGTTCCTCTCTTAGAAATGAACTGTGATATTAATTTCTTTGTGAGTAACCAAATTTCTGCATTATGATCCATTGATTTTCTCGAAATCGATTTTGGATCTGGTTGTCAAAAGATACCCTAATAATGCAAACCTGGTTTCTGAAATTCACTAATTAGAGTCCACCTTTACCGAAGACATGGATCACAATCAATTACTTGTATTCGAGAACACTCTTTATCGAGATCTAAGTATTTTATTTTCTTTTCATACCCATTTCTTAAGATTGAAGATTTCTTGCACCTCCCCGAGAGTGCAGGTCATTGCAAAACCTCTACAAATTGGTTGATGACTCTCCTTTGGAAATGCGATGGATTTTCCATTGATTAGATCTCGACTAACACGAGGATCAAGATCTATCCATTAGATTAAGGTGAAATCTACGATCATTTAAATTGATAAATAATCACAGCCCGACTTCAACTGAGTGGTGGATGTTATCGAAGTAAACTCTTAAGAGCTCTTTGGTTCTTCAACCAGTAGTCTAGCATACCTAGTAGAACATTCAAGCTCTCGGGAATATCCATATACGTATTATTTTCAGAGGGCCTCCTAGATATCAAAGCATGAAACAGTCCTTGAAATGGTATTCGATACTACTAGTGGGAACAAATCAATTCAAGAACAACATCAGTCAAATAAATCCCGAATCGAGAGTAGTACAATTTTTGCGAGAAAAGACTATAAGCCCGATCCAACGGGTCCTCGGTGGAAACATTGCTTCAAAAGCGAATCCTGGTAACAATGAATATTAGTAGAAGCGTCCATTTATAAGCATATCATTAAAGAAATGAATTCCAAAATTGTCTAGACCATTAATTCAAGGCAGTAATTGGAAAGAGATTAAGCGATTTGATCTGCTTCACAATTAGCAGTTGGTTGGATCGGAAACAAAAAAATCAAAAGCAGTCCTTCAATCTATTCTAAAAAAATATACAAGTGAGTCTTCTTCAATCCCCGAGGATCTGGGTTCGAGGAAGAGTGCATTCTAACCACAGACACCCTATTTATACATTTCCGTGATTGGCACGATTCGAAGGCTTGAGTGGATTCAATCATATTTGGGCTCCTTTGTTGAGTTGCATTCAAGAACTATCGCGCGATATGTTTTTGGATACGAAGCAGAGTCTGTGGGTGACTGTACGTATAACCTTCTTATGTTCTAATTTTTGGCAGCTGGGTGGCATTCCATTTAGAGTCAGTTAATGACCGTTAACGCGGAGTACTCGTGGATGTCGGGTAACGATACCATAAAATCTGCGAGGTCTTGCGCCAGAATCTACGAGTACAACTGTCTAATTTTCTAGCGACCCTTGCAGGGTCCATATACAATTTAAAGCAGTAAAAATGGCCGCGGTACATTCATCAATACTCACAAAATTACCTATCAACTACTTCAATAGTTCAAGAGTTGTTACATCACTCTTAATACAAACATATGTCAAGTGAAGTCTAATACATGTTTACATAATCCATGTATCAAAGCCACATATCGTCTTTCTTCAAAACAACCTCCCAATAGTGCCGTATTTCCGTCGCTCCTGTACACGAAATAATATTCTCGACCAGGGGTGAGCAATGCAGATGATGGAATTACCTACTTGGGTTACTCCCCACCTAAATTTATATCATGGCAAACAATCACACTCAGCCCGAATACATGACCCTGCTTGAATGTCTACATTGCCCGTTTCCACGTGTGTCTCGAGTCCTCCTGGGCCACCTCACGCATGCCTAAGCCAAATCACGAAAAACCTCATTTTCATTTCTTTCATGCCATGCACACACACCTAATTTCTAGGTTGCCCCGGTGCATATGAAATGCATTATGCCATTTCCAAACCACACATGCCAATATATCATTTACACATATATTAACAAAATTTACATACATACCACATGTTATTTAATTCACATCAATAACATCAAAATTAGCCTAACTTGAGCTAGTACAATTCATTTCAATGGATTACACAATTATATTTTTATAATTCACATCATATTAACACATTTAATTACATGCATTAACATATTATTTCTCACACAATTCCAAACCATTTAACTTACAACAATAACACCAAAATTAGCTCACATGGGCTAATTAATCAGTCAAGCAATTCACTTTGAATCACCTAAAACACACAAAAAATCACACAATAATACCGCATTGAGCAGTGAAACCTAGAGATTGGCATTGTTCCACGGCCTGTAAAGGGATCTTCTCATTCGGATTCCAGAGTATTTTGGGGCCCATGTGAAACCGCGATTAATTCAGGCTCGAAAATATCCTAACCATTCGTATTTCTTGTGAAAGATATAGTAGGAGAAGACTTTACCTCTTGGAGTTGTCGAACTCCGCAAGCAGTGTCCATGCGTAGCCCTCACATGTGCAACTTTACTTCTTGGCTGAAGGCGATGACGGTCAGAAACGACGATAAATCTAGAGAAGTCACACCTTCTCTCTAAGAATCACGGATCACAACCTTGCCACGTTTTCTTCTTTCTTTTTGGAGAAGAAAACTATTTATATTTTGTCTTATGCTGTTTAAACTTTTCCATAATTCCCGTCTTGTCTCTTTGCCAACTATTTGACACTTGGCTTAATCTAAGCCAGTAATCTCCATCCTCTCTCTAATCATGCAATATGTGTCGCAGTGCGTGTATTGGGTGTTTTGTCGCGTCTCAGCGTGTCTCTCCATGGCCGTTTTCACGGCACCCGACTATCGATTGCCTCGAAAAAGTGAAATTTTTATTTATGCAGATTCGACGAAATTCGGCGTGGTAACTAATTTCCACGAGACAATTCAGCGGTGAAATTAGTTTAAATCGTCTAAGATCTAGAAATTTTTTTGGGGTTTGACCAAAATTACCGTTTTACCATTTTTCAGAAAATTGGATTTTCTTGGGGTTTCACATAGGAAGTCGCGATCTGATGTTTTCTATCACAACGTCGTTCTTTGCAGCCTTTTCATTTAGTTGTCGCAATCCAGTTTCTTTATCGTGACTTAAGTTGTTGCCTATCCCCTTGATTCTTGTTGCGACTAAGTTTCAGTTGCGACATGAGTTTTTCCTAGAGTTTCCTTTTTCTCTTGAATCTTTGTCGCGACATGAATTGTTATGTCGTGACGAGTTCATTTGATGGATTATGATTCTTGTTCTTGCGTGACTTTTCAGTCTCCAAGTATTTGTGTCGTGACCTCAATTCCGTAGCCATGACCTAATTTGTCCTTCCCTTTCTTGAGTTACGTGTTGCGACCTCATTTTTCATGTTGCGACGCCATTGCATTATAACCATGATTCTGGTACGAGCTTCCCTTTTTTGTTGCGACATCATTTGTTTGTCTTCTACCTTTAGCATCCGGGTTCTGACTGCAGCGCTGTCTGTTTTAGTTCCTTGTCGCGACATATAAAATTTTAGGATTGCGACAGGTTGTTTTCACTAACACCGCCTTTTTGCCGCAGCGAAAAGAGTGAGTTCTGACATTATACGTTTTTAATTCTCATATCCTGACTTTCTCGGTTATAACTTTTTACTCAGGTGGAAGCCTATTTACGGTCATGACCTAGAAGGTATGGTCGCGACTAAATGGTTGCCCTTCGCCTTTGCTCTTATTGTTGCTCAGGCTGGTTGCAACGTGCTTTTAACTTTTCGACCTCTTTTTCATGTTGCGACATCAAATCGGTGTCGCGACCTCAAGCTAATTAATCTTCAGCTTGTATTTTTTGTCATATGACAAACGTCCCACCTTGTGGGGACTTTCTAGTTCATTAAGCAGCATTCTTCGTCTTGACATCGATTATCACGTTTGCGACTGAGTTATTTTATTTCGATTGCCGTGACATCTGAGCAGTGTAGCGACAAGATTTTTCTTTGAAACCACTTTTCTGTCTCAACAACTTTTCTCTTGTCGTAACAACTTTCATTTGGCCTAGACTTCTTTCTTATCACGACACGAAATAACTGTCGCTGACCTCGAATAATATCTGCATCTTGTCATCGTATCATGGCAGAAAATCGCTGTCGAGACTTGGTGGTTTTCTTGTAGCAGTCATTCCTTGTTGCGACCTCAACATACAATCACGGCCTGTCTAATAGATTTTACATGACATACTTTCAGTCGTGACTTGCATCTTTGATATAAGGAATCCTGCCACTTGACCTCACAAGTCTGTCGTGACCTAACTGCCTTGACCATATATATCTTTCTTCTTTGGGTGCCCAGAGTTTGCCATAAAACCTCACCATCCTGTTTGGTAAGGTTTTCATATTTACAACCAACAGAAAATCGCCGATTATATTGTAACCTGGGGTTGAATATACGTGGATTTACAAAAATCAATGAGTTTTTGACTCCTCAAATTCCCACGAGCTTAAATTTTTGCTTGTCCCAATGAAGAAAAGAAAGATTTGTTTGTCCTCGAACAATTGAACGCCAGAACATTTTCTATTCTATACCCACAATCTTTTACGATTCTGACTTGAAGTAAGTAAATTGCAGCACTATTTCAAACTTAAATTTTCCACTAAGAAAAGTGGATTTGACCTCCATTACAAATAAAGCGATGAGATTAAATGCGTACTTGATTCGGTCATTTGATCTGATACGTAGATTGTGTGTTGCGGTCTTCTTTCCTTTTCTCCTTGTTATATTAGTTAATTTACTACGGGATTCTCACTTAGAAAATTAGTCAAGTCAATATGCTTATTTTCATATTTATCTACACTAATGTAGGCAATTTGACCTTAATTCATTAGGAGTCTTTTAGGCTTGTAATGTTAGGCTTAGGTAGTGGTAGATAATTGAATGTTTGAGCTATAAATTGCAGTTTCCACTCTTTCCATCATAATTTCCTTTTCTCTTTCATCTTTTTCTTCCTACTGATGTAACGTTAATAATTCCCCCGCACTTGGTTTTGGTTCATCTTAGCATATTGTAGTCTCTTTGATTGCCACTTTTGGAGACTTATCGGTATAGTTCCTTTCTTGGAACTCTTTTGTCTACTGTTAAAGATTTGGGAATAAGTGCGATGTTTGTCTTTTGACTTTCTATCACTCTTAGAGAACTTTGGGTTAGCAACTCCATACAGGTTGGCATTAGGGTCTTGGGTGTTGGCTTAGCGCAGAACAATTGTTTAAGAGATGAGCCGTAGAACTAAAACTATCCTTTGACTTTTTTCTTCATCTCTAGTCTTTCAGATTTAGTTTTCCTCATCTTCCTTGCAATCCAAGAAATATATTCCCGAAACTTGTTCCCATACATATTACATTTTGTCTTGGCCCAGGGTAATTTAGGGTTCTTTCTTTGCGAAGGATTAGCAAAGGAGGATCTTAGTTTTCTAATTCTTTGTGTATTGAAGAAATTAGGCATTTGGCTCAAAGCATGGAACTACGGTACCTTGCATTTGCATATAATGGGGTAGGCGAAAGGACAAACTTCGAGATGGCCTTTATCATTTCTTGTTAGTTGTTTTGCACAAGTTTTGCCTGGAGCTAATAATCTAACAAGTTCTAGGGCTAATGTACTATTATTTGTGAATCACCCAGGAAGATGTCCCTAATCTTTCTGGTATTAGGACTTATGACCATGTGTATTGTTTTCAGGATTTTTTAACAACATTTGGAATTCTTTGTTCTTTGGGTCTGTACTTAACTTGATTCTGTTTCAACTTAATTCAGCTTATTTTACAACTTTATTGTTTAGATTAAATAGAAACACTATTAACTCATAATGTTCTTTGGATTTTAATGATGGATGTTTGTGCCATTGCCATTAAAATCTTTATCTGACAATCATTCGCTGAACAAGCAAGATGACACGATCTGACAGGGACCAGCTGATCAGATGGTAATCAGAAACGTTACATTTCTCTGACATAATTGTTGCCCAGTTCGATTAAAACAAGACCCCGGCAACATCAGTGTTCTAATTGCAACATTATTGAGGAGCAACAAAACCAAATGTCGAGATCGAGAGAAAAACAAATCTGAACTCTGCTTTTCAATGGTATCTTTGGGCTTTGATAATGGTGGTGAAAGACGAATACAATTAGAGAGGGGAAAAAGAGAAGAATTTGTGAGGAATTCACTTTCTTCTCTTATAGGATTTAGTAGTTATGATATTGGGAGGATCAATGAGCTTACTTAAACGAGGGAGGAAATTTTGGAATGTGATATCTAGTCTTTTCTTTGTCGATTGGGTTCTTCCTTTAGAGGTGCATATATCATTTGTAAGCTCCGAACTGAGTGATCGAAGCGATCTTGATTCGGCCTACTTTATTCCTTTGTGCTCTCCGGCTTAGAAATACAACTTAGCATATTTGACCGAATTAGTGTTGATCATATCAAGCTCTCATACCCAGGTACCCTCTGTAGACATCATTGTCCTCTGACTCCTTATCCTCTTTCCTTCGTTAGCCTACGAAACTCCTTGAAACTCTTTGTAGAGATACTTGAAGGCTTCTATCTTTTTTAACATATTGCCTTCCATTTCAACTTCTCTTTTTCTTAGAATTGTTAGTAATTGTGAATCTCTGGTGAATTGATTATTGTAGAAGGCTTGAGGCGACATGCCGTTTTCTTGCGATTCTTTCTCATACATCTTATCTGTATTTCCATTATTCTTCTTTACCTTGAAAATTTTGCTCCCATTGCTGTTCTTTTCTTTTTAGAAAATCAGTTTAGGGTTCTTCTACGTTCTTCCTTGCCTCTCCCACTTATTCTCTCTATCTTCCATCTCTTTCTTCATCAAATATTCTTGTTTCCATTATTTTAATGGGTTATTGTTCTTTTGGAGCTCTACTACGTGCAGCATCATGAAAGTATTTCTCGTGTCGGTATGAGTGACTTAGTGGGCTCATTCTATCTTGCATTTTCTCGTCTTCTTATTCTTTGGAGGCTTTTTCTAGAAATTTTCAATTTCCATGTTGTCATTGTCCTCATGGGCTCGCTTCATCTCTGTTATCCCACTTATGCTTTTCTTGGCCCTTTTGTTACCCAGTCAGGGTTTAGTGGAGACTGGAAGCGCTATTCTTCTTCACGATCCCTTTATATTGAAGACTCATAATCGGGTGATGGTTTTGCAGGGTGGAGATTAGCCCTCTCTTGTTGCTTCGAATGATGGCCCGCAATGGAGCCTTGATCGGACTTCATATTAATTTTGCACTTTCTCCTTAGATTGCATATAAAAATTATGACTTGTTACCACGTGAGCATAAGTGTTTAGTTGGGATTACTGCTTGATGCAAGGATATATAAACCTTTGCCTCCTACGTGAGAGATCCTGCATTTATGGCTTGGTGTGGGTTCTTTTAGTTTGCCTCCCGCTCACGTCCACATTGGGTTGATAATCTTCCTCATGATTACGGTTTTCAATCGACTTCTTGAATTTTGAGCCATGTTTGAGTTCCTTCAGCTGAAATATTTCATAATTCTCTTGTGCCCGAAAGGAACCCATACTCCTCGTACATATACAGAGTCCTCCTTCATCTCCACCATGTTTGAGTAAAATTCTCTTTCTAGAGCAGCGAAGCCAGGAGCTTTTGCTTGTAGAAGAAATCGACTTTCTTTCTATTATTTAGAAAAGGGAAATAAGCTTAAACCCTCTATCAGTGAAACTATATCAATGAATATTTTGTTCCATAAAGCATGAGCCTCAGCGAGAGATAAAAAAGTCCTTATCACCTTGGTTAATAAGCTAGTATGCCTCACTTTGAACTATGTCTTTTGCTTTCTTTTCTTCCTTATTTGGTTCTCCTTTCAGACTAGGCTTACGGTTCTTGATCATAATTGTCCCATGTTAAGGTTCGGGTGAACCTCCTCCAGTAAGGCATATTCATTCATCATCTCACTCAGTTGAGAACGAGTTATGGTTTACGCACCATATTGAGGTTTTGAAAGTTGGGTTTAGGACTATGGAAAATTAGGGTTTGATATTGAGAAGAGAAGAGAATGGAAGATTGGGTGAGGATGCAACTGGATTGAAGTCTTGGAAGAAAAATGGTTGTTCAACTTCAACTTTTTCTTATTGATGGGCTCAATGATATCATTGTTTAATGGAGTGTCGCAACATTAATGTCTAAGTCACAACACTAATTGTTAACAATAAGTACCTCTTTCAATGTTGCGATGCCTTAGAAAGAACGTTTAGAACCTACAATTATTGTGATTTAAACAATCCTGGTCGCGACCTACTTAGGTTTGTCATGACCTCAAATGTGGTCTTGACAAATAAAATTGATGTCGCGACAAACCTTTCTCTTTCTTCAGTCATTCCTGGTCGTGACATAATTTCTACTGTCGCGACACTGTGCCTTACACCAATCATTTAGGTTCACACATGCTGTTGCGACCCAAGACTTAATGTTGCGACCTTAGTTTGTTTTTGACAATAAGGCTTGTGTTGCAACACGAAATTTTCTTAGTTCTCATGTTATTAGTGCAGAACTTTGTCGCGACCTCAAAAGTCTGTCGCAACCTAGAAAATCTCTAGGTCTCTCTAAACACTATTTTTATCCCTATTTTCCTGCAACTTCTAGTCTCCTTTGATTGACTCAATTCACTATGCATACTTGTAAACATGTATAACATTGAAACCCCGATTAAACAAAACGATTCATCATTCAAATGTTCAACAAATCGACTCATCAAGCTTAAGATTCAATATTGAATTGAAAATCAAATTCCCGAGCTTTCAATTATGCATTCTCAAAAATAATGCTAATAAGTATTATACTTCCCACTTGTGTTCTTGTGTTTTATCTTGGAAATGATAAATTGAAGAATCTATTGCCATGCTCATGTGACCCGACCAAGCAAAAATTAACAGTAGCATAACACACAAATCTAACTAAAAACTTAAAATTTTAAACACTTAAATTCACTATAAAACATAAAATAAAATATTGTATGGGTTTACTCTAATGACTGCTCATTTGAATTATATTTGGAACTGCATTATGATTTTCTTGTTTCGTGATTTCTGTTAACTTCCGAACACAGGTCAGTCTTGATTATCTTTTCCGAGGTAATGCTTTAATCTTTGACCATTCACCTTGAATTCTTCCTCGGTATTAGTTTTCAATGTCCTTTGCTCGAAGGTTGTACTTGCATTACGCATAGGGACCACTCCATTTGATCACTGCTGGCAGTTTCAATCCCGGAGTTGAATAACGGGACCCAGATCTCACCTTTGTAGAATTCCCTCTCAAATTTACCGATCATACCATTTCTTTGTTTTATCTTAAAGTGCGGCATTATCATACTTCATTTCGACTCTTCCAATTTATTCAGTTGGAGTAATCTTTCTTCCTTAGCAACCTTGAAATCAAAATTCAATTTCTTGATGGTCCACATTGCTTTGTATTTCAATTCAAGAGGGAGGTGATAGGGTTTACCAAAGACAATTCTGTATGGGGACATTTCAAATGGAGCCTCTATGCAGTTTAGCAAGCCTGATGAATCATCAAGCTTTAGAGACTAATCTCGTATGTTGGAACTTAGAGTCTTTTCAAGAATTTTCTTGATCTCCCTATTGGAAATTTCAGCTTGCCCATTTGTTTGAGAATGATAAGCTAAACTCATTATGTGTTTGATTCCATACTTGCTCATGAGTTTCTCAAACACCTTATTTGCAAAATATGGCTGCCTCAACTGTATCTGATTACGGGTGCCTAAATCTACTGAAATATTTCTCTGTAGAATCCACAGCTATTAGCATGTGTTTGAGTGACTGTTGCTTCCACCCATTTGGATACATAGTCCACAGTAGGGTATATCTGATTCCCCAGTGAAGATGGAAATGGTCAGTAAATCTATTCCCCATACATCAAAGTTTGCACCACAGATACCTTCAGGGGCATTTCATTTTTACTAATACTTCCATTCTGACATTGATCCTGAGTTTAACCTATTCAAACAATCTTTGAAAATGGTAGGCGATAAAAACGATTGGAGAATTTTGTGAAATTTGTTTTATCTCTGAAAATGTCTCATATGGTGATCGACACTCATGTAAGAATTACGCCTTGTTCACTTTAAAGCACACACCTCCCGATTATCATATCAGCTCCTCTTTTGAATAACAGTGGGTCATCCCATATATAGAATTTCTTTGTCGGTCCTGCTTCTTTCTTTGTTTGGTAGGCGGAGTGCGGTGGCATAACTCCACAATTTAGAAATTTACAATGTCGACATACCCGGGGTGATTGGAATTGACAAGCTTGGAATAGCGCTCGTCACGGAAATTTTTTTGCTAATTCTCTTCCTTCTTCTTTTGTAGTAGTCACAAATTTCGCAACAAGTGATCGGCTATCACATTACCTGACCCTTCCTATCCCCTTGATCTCCTTATCAAATTCCCTCGATATGATACCCATTTGATAGAGTCTTGGCTGCTCTGCCTGCCATCTGAAAATGTTTAATTACAGCATGATCGGTATGGATGATGACATGGGATCTGATATATATGGCCTGAATTTTCACATGCAAATACCATGACCAACATCTCTTTTGTTAGTTGAGTAATTCTCTTGAATTGAAGGTTTTCTAGCATAATTATCGACCCTAAACATCTTGTCAGTTTCGTCCCAATACATCTCCATTGCATAATCATGACATCACACATAATCTACTAAATTCCATTATTCCGATCCTAGTGTGGCCCATGATGGGAGCTTCCAATGTCTGGTTTGATCTCTTGAATGAAGTTGGAAGGATTCATCAAAATTAAACTTTGTATCCTTTTCCAATTGTTTACACAATGGTCTTGCAATTTTTGAGAACTCTATGATAAATCTTCTATAAAAACTAGCATGTCCCAAGAAACTTCTTATTCCCTTGACTCTTGTAGGTGGAAAAAGAGTCTTTATGATGGAAACTTTGACGGTCCACTTGACCACACTGAAATATTGGGACAATGCCATACATTTGCCATAAGCGGCATTTTTCCTAATTCAAGACTAAGTTCTTGTCTTAGCTTTTCAGCAAATCTTGTCCCAAATTTTGCGGGCAATGTTCAAAAATTTGGATCCACATAAAAATTTATTAAAGTCATCATGAATATCTCATAACTTTATTTTTTCCAAATATGAGAACATAGACATCATGCATCTTTGAAATGTAGCGGGAACGTGCGTGGCAGATGGCATTCTTCACAAAAACAGTACCATAAGGGCATGTGAAAGTGGTTTCTCTTGATTTCGGTGTAATATGATTTGGTTATATCGAATACCCATTAAGAAAACGAAGTGAGGTGTCTGCAATCTATCAACTTATCGATCGATGAAGGTGGAAAATGATCCTTTCTGGTTGCAGTATTCAATTTTCTTTAGTCTATGCACACCCTCCATCCTGTCACAGTTCTTGTAGGAATTAGTTCATTCTTTTCATTCCTGATCACAGTGAATCCACCCTTCTTGGGAACCACATGAACTGGGCTTACCCATGGGCTATTTGATATTGCATAAATAAAACCTGCATTTAACCATTTCGGCACTTCCTTCACTGACATCGCCATTCTTGGATTCATCCTTATTTGGTGTTCGAACCGATTACGGCATTATCTTAGCGAATTTTGTGCATCTGAAAATGAAGGGCCCGATACCTTTGAGATCTTCAATTATTGGCTTGCCTCCTTAATTCCTTAGAATCTTTAACAACTTATGTTCTTCATTCTGAATAATCACAGTGATATAATCCTTGGTTTTCTTTTCTGGTTCTTAGAAAGCATATTTTTTAGATAGTAGGCAATTCTTTCCAATCTTAACCATACATTGACCAGACTTGCTCAATTGCTTTCTTTTCTTCTTGCATGAATTCTCTTTTCTTGTTTCATTCAAACTCGAAAATTTGTTCTATATATTACAAAGCTACAGGAATCGGCAATTCTAATCAACACTCTTAAGATCTTTGGAAATTCATCTCATTTTCATTGATAGAATCTTGAATCATTTGTCGAGTTCGGTTCAAAGCGATGGGACTAATTTTATCTACAGCCATACAATTTTCTTCATCAACATCCAAACTATGTTAAGCATATTGAGGTTGAAGTACCTTTGCTTCATTTCCCACTCTCGGGTTAGCTAAGCATACGTACGTGTCAGGCGACTCACAGTTGCTAGAGTCTGCGTGAGAGGAACTTTGTGTGTCCCTCTTCCATTTTATGACAACAAAATCCACTAGGAAGATGGAATTTCCCTACCTTGACGTCGTCATAGGACCCCTCTTGGTTTGTGCCATTGACTGATAGCCATTTGTAGTGTAATTCTGCTATTGGGTAAGTTCCGTAAGCTCGACCTTTGTACTCATGGTAGTGCATCTTGGCACACGAGTCACACAAAGCTTTCTTTAATTCATATTTCCCAATTGTGTAGGGAATGGTAAAAGCTGCCCAGGAGTCTTTCATCATAGGCTGGTGGCTCTTACAGATCTTGCCTTTGCATGCAGTTCTTCGCAGCTCCTTGCTCAGTAATTTTCTTCTTTTGCTCGTATCCTTGAGGAATTTTGCATAGTTGGCATTTGAGTTATAACATTTGCAAGGAATGTTAGTTTTGTTCTATATTCTTGAAATCGAAATTTGAAAATTGTTCCTCATAACTGCCTTATGAAGTCTTTGTGGGAAAGGAACTGCAGGTGTGTAGGCTTGAACCTTCTCTTTCTGCTTTTGTTCACAGTTTTCCCCAGGCTGCTTAGTTTGCACTTTATTCTCAGTTTCTATAGTCAACTTTGAACTTCTCTTTCTATTATTTCTTCCAGTTTCTTCCTCCTCTTCTTGCTTAGTCTTTTCTTTCTTTTCTGCTCTACTGTTGCTCAATTCCTTACCACTCCTCAGATGGACTGCCATGCAGTCCCTTGGATTCACACGGGTGTCACTGGAATGACATCCTTGGTCTTGATACGCAAGGTTGAGGCCCGGTACCTAACTGTGTTTCGAGTTCTTGAGTGAAGCATTAGTGTTTGCTTGAAGAATTTGTGTGTTGGATTTAAAAGTGTGCAACTCGGCAGAATTTTTTGTTCATGGGGTTTAAGCGACTTTTTGTTTATGTTCTGCGACATTTGCTCCTCTGAGGCCAGAGTCCTCTTCGTAGTGATATTCATTTCTATTCTCTCCTTCTTTGTTCTTTCTTTGTTGGAACTAACTTGGTGGATTATATCCTTGTTGAAAACCTTGCCCGTGTCTTGGGCCTTGTGATGCCATCTGCCCATATGAGGAAGTTCTCATGTGCCCCTCGATCTTGGTGTGTAGTGTGTAGGAAGTTGGGAGTTGGAAGCTTGAAATGGTAGCTTCTACATTCATTCAAATAATTGGCCTCCTCGACTTGATAAGGATCCTCATCAATTGGTCCTCGGCACTTCTTTCTGATTCCATCTTTCCCACGGCTCATGTTCATGAGCATAGTGCATTCTTTTCTCTTGATTCTGACTTGTGCATTATTGCATCAAGTTTTGCTTCCATAACCAGATCATTTTATTGAGCTCATTGACCCTCCCTTTGTTCTGTAGTTTACTCCTGAAGGTCGAGATGGAGCTTTCATGTTGCATTTGGCGGGTCTTATCCATTTGCTTTGCCTTATTTGCACTTCTTCTTAAATGCCCATACTTATTTGCATCTATGACTCTGCCCTTAGAGGTATCATTGAGTGACAATATCCATTTTAGATTGCTTCAAAGTGCATGCCATGCACATAGGAACCTCTTTAACAACCTTGTGTACCTTTCCCGAGCAGTACATAAGCTTTTATCCTCCCCCAGTTTGAACACAATGATCTCCCTTCTTCTTTCTGTTGTAAGTGGTAGGGGAAAAAATCTGCCTAGGTAAGCCTCCTGACTCTTCCCATGTATGGCGAGCCATATGTGATGATTCATGTGGTTGTAATATCTCTTAAGGAAAAGGGAAAGAGATGTAGTTTGATCACCTATGGTCTCACACCGTTTAGTTTAACTGTGTTGGCCATCCTAAGAAATCTACCCATGTGCTCATTAGGATCTTAAGTAGGGTGGCCTATAAATTGATTCTGTTGCACCATGGTGATCAGTGTTGGTTTCAGCTCAAAATTATTAGTCTCTATAGTAGGTTGTCCTATTCTTGAGATATTCTTCTTGGATAATGATTATACGAAAATCCTCCATTGTATCTTGCATCGGAGGCCTTTCTACTGCTGTTTCTTGATCAACTATCTAACCCATTCTTTAAATGCGCCATATTTCATTGCACTTGACTTCCTTCTAGTTCCCTCGATATTTCTTCCAGTCGGTATCTAAGGAAATATAGATGATTACAGCTTCTTGTGCATGAAATAACTACGAAATGGAAGCTTATATGAGATTGATTGAAACAGTGGTAGTAAAAATCATATATCCTTTATTCTCTAAAGATCGGTAGCTTATTCGTACTTCTTGTCGGCTTGTTTTTTTGTGAATTTCTTTTATGAAATAAAGAAAAATGTCCAAATTCACATTTCTCTCTTTTGTCAGAATATTGATTCAGTCAAATTCTTTCAATCCCCGACAACGACGCCATAAAACTTGTTAGTCCTTTTAATGTATAGACTAAACCACTCAGTTTTAGCACCTCTACTAAAGCCTTACAATTCCCCGGTAGTGGAACAAAAATTTGAGCTAGTTGTTTGAAAATTAGAAAATGGTCTTGTATTCTGGAATTTATAAAATGAGTTTAGTCTAAGACACTGCAAATGCACAAGTCATACAAGTAGTAAAAATCGGATGCAAGTCCAGATATCATTCCCACTGAGATTGACAAGAATTTTGAAATCAGCTACCTAACTACTCGAGATCCACACTATTTGCACCTCCTTGTAATGGTTTGGCTTGGAATTTAAAGACAAGATAATCTATTTTATAATCTCTAATTAAAAATAAAATTTGAATTGAAACATGAGATACAAATAAAGCGGATAAATAAGTTCTCTGCAGAAATGAACACGATATTGAGCTAGCGTAAACAGCCAAATTTAACGTTATAATCCACATTGATTTTTCTCGATCGATTTTGGATATGGATTTGTCAAAGATGCCTAATAATGTAGCTTAGTTTCTCAAAATTCTAATTAGGGTCCTGGCTTCTTTCAGACATGGATCTAATCAATTATTGTATTCAGAACACTCTTTATCGGATAAAGTATTTCTTTTAATCTTAATGCCGTTTCTTAAGATTGCATATTTCTTTTTAATTAATTCATTGCAAAACCTCTACAAATTGGTTGATGACTCCTCCTTTAGATCGATGGATTTTTCCTTTCCTTGATTAGATCTCGGCCGCTCAAGGTGAGATCATCGTGATTAAGGTAAAATCCGATTATTTAAATTGATAAATAATCTCCTTAAACTTAATATGAGTGAATTGGATATTTATGAGTAAACTCTCAAAGGCTCGCTAGTTACTTCAGCCAGTAGTCTAGCATACCTAGTAGAACATTAGCTCTCGGGAATCTGTCTGTGTCACTCGGAGGGCCTCCACGGATATCGAGCATGAAACAGTCCTTGAAATGAGTGACCGATACTCTTATTAGGAACAATCAATTCAAGAACAACATCAATCAAATAAATCCCAAATCAGGAAATTCGAGTCTATTTTCTTCGAAAAGACTATAAGCGATCAACAAGTCCCACTCAGTGGAAGGCGTGCTTCTCAGATCGATCAACAATGGAGTATTGATGAGAAACGTCCTGTGTGTAATAAGTAAAAAGCTGAATTCCGAAATTGTCTAGACTTCGATAATTCCAAAGCATTAATTGGAAAGAAATTAAGCGATTTGATCCATTCGCAATTCAAGCAGTGTGGTTCGGATCATAAACAAAAAAAAATCAAAATGAGTCCCCCTTCATATTCTAAAAAAATGCTTACAAGGATCTGGGTTCGGGAAGAAATTTGCTTCTTCTTGTATGAACCGCACTATTTATACATTTCCGGCCGATTGGGCCTCATTCGAAGGCTTGAAATTGGATTTCCCCCAGTGATGGCCGTCCTTTATTCGGTCGAGACCTAAAGTAGCTTGTCGCGGTAATTTGCGATCCTTGAGCTTGTGAAATTACGTCGTGACTTTTATTACTTATCGCAACCTTCTTTGTTTAGTTTTTTTGGCAGTAGGGATTCGCGACTTGATGTTTTCTGTCACAACGTCTTTCTTTGATCTTCATTTAGTTGTCGCGACCCAGTTTCTTTGTCGCAACTTAAGTTGTTACCTATCCCCTTGATTCTTGTTATGACTAAGTTTTCAGTTGCGACATGAGTTTTTCCTAGAGTTTCCTTTTTCTCTTGAATCTTTGTCGTGACATGAATTGTTATGTGATGACCAAGTTTAGTTGCTAGTAGTTATGATTCTTGTTGCGACAACTTTTTCTGGTCTCCAAGTATTTGTGTCCTTGACCTCAGTCTTAATCACCGAGAGCGCTATTCCTCCCTTTGCGAGTTACGTGTCACGACCTCATTTTCATGTCATAACACCATTTACATTGCCCTGACCACTTTGATTCTTAGTCCGCGGCTCTCTTTTGTTTGACATCATTTGTGTCTTCTACCTTTATTGTTAACATTCAGCGCTAATACATTTTTAGTTCCTTGTCGCGACATAAAATTTTAGGTTGCGACTAGGTTGTTTTTTTCCTTGCTGCACTTTACGTGCAACCAAAAGGTGAGTCGACAGTATACGTTTTTAATTCCCACCTTGTGCAGCCTCATTTCTCGATTACAACTTTTTACTCAATTAAACCCATTTAAATTGTGACCTAGAAGATTGTATTGCGGCCCAGATAGTTGCCCTTCTCACCTTTGCTTTATTCTGATTTAACCGAGCTTAGTTGCAACATGCTTTTAACTTTCATCCTCTTTTCATGTCGACATCAATCGATTAATCGACCTCGTGGTGTCTTCGGCTTGTATTTTATCTGTGACAAATTCCCTTTTGGAACTTTTCCTAGTTCGATTAAGCAACCATTCATTCGTCGTGACATCAATTATTTGTTGTGACTAGAAGTTATTTTCGCTTTACGATTGTCGACATAAGCGATTATTCTGACAAGTTCTTTCTTTGAAACCACTTTTGCATCTCTCATAACTTTTCTCTTGCCATTAACAGTTTTTCGTTTGGCTGAACTTCTTTCTTGTATCACGACCCACGAAGCCTTTGTCGACCTCAGTAATATCTCCTCTTGTCATCATGTACGACTTGAAAATCCTTTATCGAGACTTGATGGGTTTATCACTTGATCATTCAACATGACTGCATTCTACACGTCATAAACTACGGGGTCTTTATATAGCATGATTTGACAACATTAACCTGATTGTGACTTAGAAATTGAAATAGTTTGAAGATCCGCGCGCAGTAGTTCTAAATCACATGTGACAGACTTTATAATGCGTATATCTCTTTCCTTTAGATTACAGTTTTTTCCACCAAAACTTTGCAAATATTCATGGAATTTGGTAGGGTTTCTATGCTTTGCAAAATCAATATTCTGTTTATATGAAGGTGGCATGGTTTAAAATAAATGAGTTTTGACTCTCATCAGTTTCATTAAAGATCCCATTAGTATATGTTTAAGCACTTTATTGGAACTAAATAATCTCATCTAAAAATTAGATCAAAATTATTGGTTCAAAAAAAATAGGGAGAAGAGATAGATGAAGATGAAAAGGGTAAAGAAGGAAGAAGTATATAGTGAGAGTTTTTGGAGAAAACAAAATGGTAAGGGGTATGTTTGTTTACGGTTTTTGAAAAATGTTTTCTATTCTAAAAAATAAGGAGAAAACGGAAAACATAGAGAACATGTTTTCAGTGCTGGTCCCGAGAAAAACCTTGAAAACTAGCATTAAATTCGAAAAACATGACAATTTTCAAAAAAACTTGACCATTTTGATGTTCTATGTGTTTTCAAAAAATGTTTGGAACTAAAGATGCCCAAAGTTACTTTTTTATTTTTATTTAAAAACATGATAAAGTATGAAAAGTATATAGTGAGAGTTTTTGGAGAAAAAAAAATGGTAAAGTTGCTTTTTTATTTTTATTTAAGAACATGACAAAGTATGAAAAGTAAAAAAGAAAAAAAGTCAAGGTCAACATATAAATTTAAAGAATAAGTAAATAATGGAGGAAGACAATTCAGATTAGATGTAGGATGAGTGGATGAGGATTTGAGCATTTAATACGATCACTTGGTGTTTCAAATTTGGGATGAGTAGTGTATTCTAGAAATGGAGTGTTAGTGTTGATGACCCGAATTCTTAAGCTGAAGATATGAAGGAAGAAATATGCAGTCCAAAACAGGGGACTTGTTGCACACCCGCTGACTTGTGCTTGTCGCGACAAGCAATTTTTTTTCTCAAGTGGCATTCATACTGACTTGTCGCGACAAGCACTCGCTTGCCATTTAAAACATGCCCTTCATTAGTTGCTCTCTTACTGACTTGCCACAGCAAGCACATCTTGCCACAACAAGCGAGCGTGTTTTTCTGCTTTTTCTTTGACTTTGCTTTATTGGCTAGGGCTCCTTGTATATATATATATATGTGTGTGTGTGTGTGTGTGTGTGTGTGTGTGTTATATTTTCACTATTTCTTAGTGGTTGTGAGATTTAGAGAGGCTGAGAACATTGTAACTCTCTTCTTCTTCTTCTTCCCTTCTCTTCTTCTTGTACCTTCTTTGATATAGTGGATTTATAGCTCCTCTACCTGTGGTTTTTTCCCTATTTGGGTTTCCACGTAAATCTTGGTGTTCAATTTCTTTCATTCTTGTTTGATCCATCATTATTAATTTTCTAAATAATTGGTATCAAAGCCATTACTTTTGGTTTGCTATATTTTTCCCTAATAATGGCGTCTATGAAGTACGATCTCTTGGATTTGGAAGAGGCGTTGTTAGGTTATGACAAAATGTTGTCTTCTTGCACAAAAAAAGAGAAAAAGAAAAAGGTTAATAAAGTTATGACTCATATTCCCCTTCATATATTGAATGACATTTTGCAAGATGTCTTGAAGGAGAAAAACACCGCTGCGTTGTGGTTGAAGCTGGGGCTGTGTATGACGAAGAGTCTGCCTAGAAAATTGAATCTCAAACAAAGTCTCTATTTTCATCGTTTATCAAAAGGTATATCAGTAATTAATCATATTTCTACCTTTAAAGAAATTGTTGTTGATTTGGAGACTATGGAGGTCAAATATGATGAAGAGGATTTAAGGTTGATTTTGTTGTGTTCATTTCCCTCCTCGTACTCGACTTTTAGAGATAATATTTTGTATAGTTGAGATACTCTCACTTTGGAAGAGGTTTATGAATCTATACGTTTGAAAGAAACCATGAAGCAACTTGTTAATGGATTTGAGGCAAAGGCTGAAGGTCTTGTTGCTAGAGAAAGGTCTTAGGAAAAAAGTTTCGAGAATAGTGATAGAGGCAAATTGAAGTCTAAAAGTAGAAACAAGTCTTGCAAGTATTGCAAGAAAAAGGGGCACGTTATTGATGATTGTTATAAGCTGCTATTCAAGAATAATGCAACTGCAAATCAGAAAGGAAAACAACTGATTAACTCCGACCAAGTTAGTGTTGTAGAAGATTATCACAGTGATGGTGAACTCCTCGCTGCTTCTAATGGCGATTTCAACCCTTATGGGGAATGGGTTCTTGATTATGGTTGCACGTTTCATATGTGTCCCCACTGTGTCCAAAGGCTAAATTTTGATTGGTAATGATGAATCCTACAAGATGGTAGGTGTTGGTATAGTCAGAATCAAGATGTTTGATGAAATTGTCAGAATGTTAGCAGATGTGAAGCATGTCCCAGATTTGAAGAGAAATCTTATCTCATTGAGTACTCTTGATTCAAAGGGGTCTAAGTACACTAGTGAAGGTGGAGCATTGAAGGTTAGCAAAGGTGCTCTTGTTCAATGATGAAAATTGAAAAAGAGGCACCAAACTTATATATTTTGGGAGTACTACAATTGGTGATCTTGTTGCTTCTAAGTCTATGACAGATGGTGATGTTACCAGGCTGTGGCATATGCGCCTTGGGCATATGAGTGAGAATGGTATGAATGAATTGAGCAGAAGAGGACTTTTTGATGGTCAAAGTAAGAGCAAATTGAAATTTTGTGAGCATTGTTTCTACAGGAAGCAAAGACAAGTCAAGTTCTTTAAGGGTATTCTCAACACCAAAGGAACATTTGACTGCTTACACTCTAATCTTTGGAGACCATCCAGAGTGCCCTCTAATGAAGGTGCAGATTATTTGTTCTCTATCATTGATGATTTTTCCAGGAGAGTTTGGTCATTCTTTTTTAAGCATAAGAGTGATGTTTTTGCAACATTTAAGGAATGAAAGATTATGATTGAGAAGCAGACAAGGAAGCAGATAGAACGTCTCCCCACTAATAATGGTTTGAAGATTTGCTCCGAAGAGTTTAATGCCTTATGCAGATTGAAAGGTTTTTTTATACAATACACAGTGGTTGGTACGCCATAGCAAAATAGAGTTGTAAAATGGATGAACAGAATTATTATGGAGAAGTTTCCTTGCATGCTTTCTAATGCTAAATTAACAAAGTCATTTTGGGCTAAAGCAGATGCGTCCGCTTGTTTTCTCACTAAAGGATCTCCCTTAGTTTCCATTGATAAGAAGACACCAATTGAGGTATGGTCTGGTACTCTTGTAGTTTACTTTGATTTAAAGATTTTTGGTTGTCCATCTTATGCTTGTGTTGATAACGGAAAACTGGATTCTAGATATGTTAAATGTGTTTTCCTTGGCTATAAGAATGGTGTTAAAGGTTATAAGTTGTGGTGTCTTGAGACCCGTAAGATAATTGTTAGTAGAGATGTTATTTTTGATGAAACTGCTATGTTGCGTGATTTGCCTACTAATGAATCACGTGACACAAGTCATCAGAAATCAAGAATGCAGGTGGAGCTATAAATTTGAACATGGCTTGCATCAGTGTCTACTCCTCAGTCTTTGTCAAATGAGAAGCATGGTGCTGGTTTCTTTTAACCATCACCATCACCACTTGCACCACAGTACGGTATTGCTTGAGACAGGGAGAGAAGACAAATTATTCCTCTAAAGAGGTATGATGAGGCTAATTTGGTTGTTTATACTCTCAATGTAGCAGAGAGTATTGATACTTGTGAAGAACCCTCTACTTATGAGGAAGCAGTGAGTTCTCAGGATTCTAGTAGGTGGATGGTTTCTATGGAAGAAGAGATGGAGTCTCTTCATAAGAATGGAATTTGGGACTCGGTGAAACTTCCTAAGGAGAAGAAAGTCGTTCGTTGCAAATGGGTCTTCAAAAGAAAGGAAGTGTAACACCCCAATATATACCCTAATAGTTTACGCTATGATTAAGGGTAATTAAAGCTAAATATATGTTTTGGGTAATTAAAATGATTAGAGAAGAAGGGCATAATTGGAATTATTAAAAATACCAAGGGTAATATGGTAATTTAATAGTCAAGGACATAGATGAAATTGTTTAAGAAGAGTGTTGGCTAAAGTTTGAGAAAAAAAAAATTATAAAAAAGGAAGTTTGAAGGGCTTAAGAGTAAAAGAGGGGAGGACTAATAATAGAGAGACACATGTCTCTTTAGAAAAATCTAGAGAAAAGGAAGACTTAAGGCTTAAGCTTTAGTTGGGTGATCGGTTAAAGAGAAAAAAAAGAAAAAGAAAGAGAGGAAGTGAGGGAGAGAAGAAGAACCGGCCCTTTGGCTAGGGTTCTACCATTTTTATTTCTTATTCTAAGCCTTGTTTTTAGCAAGTATTTAAGAAGAAGAGAAGAAGAGGAAAAAGAAGGAGATAAAGCTTGAGTTGGCCAAGGAAATTTAAGGTACGAGATTTCCAATCTTGTGGGTTTGTTGTATATTTTGAATTTCTGTGAGATGTTCTGTTAGTATTTTTGTTTGTGGGTTCTTCTAAATGAGAAGAAATTGGTGTAAGGAGAAGTAGGGTTGGTAAGGGGAGATCTTTGTCAATTTTCCCAAACCTAAGTGCGTTATTGTATCCTGGCCTAGAGATCTCCCGATTAGGTAGATTCAATTTGAGAGTCATAAGTCCCTTGGCTCCAAATGGGGTGAAGATCACCGAGGTCCGATTATTGTATAGACCCACAATTTTGGTCGAGTTCAGTCCACATTGGTTCGGCCCGGTCGGACCAGTCTTGATGTTTGTGTCATATTCTGTGTTTTAGAGATCCAAAATAAGTGATTCCAATTTTTGGGTAAACTAGACATCTAGGAAAACAAATTTCATGAAGAAAGTGTAACCAAATTGGTGCCTATTGTTCCCATGAAGTTTTTCAAAGTAAGGGAACAATTATGTGCCTGAAAACTGTCTCGTAGTAGTTCGGATATTAGGATCCTATCTCCCAAATTAAAATCCCAAATGACATGATTTTTAAATCATAGGAAACTTAAGACATAAGGGTATATTGGGTTAGAAGATCACTTTGTCTAACAATCTCGTTTATAGGGTCAAAATTATAGTCGAAAATGGACTTGAGAGCCGCCTCGAACTGTTTAGGCAGAATTGGTTATGGAAACTGAAAATTATAAAGGCTATATAAATTTATTATTATATGAAATAGTGCATCATAGTAAGATGATCATGATAACATGTGTTATGAAAGCTAAAGAGAATACACGTATATTTTTGTTATATGAAAAAGTGCAAAGTACAGTTAAATGTTTATAAGAGATTATTTGATAATGAATATCTCATAGGTATACATGATATCAGTAGTTATTCATGTATATGAGATATGTTTTTCTGATATATGAAAGATTGTTAAGAAAACATAATAAAACTGATTGCGTGCTTATGACCGGGTAGTTGGATAGATAGGCATGCCTATAGGGATAACAATGCTGCAGCTTATAGTTTACAAACAGAGTGAACCACTTTTGGGTCGATGACATGGATCTTGTTTAGTCGTTACGATTAGTACAGTTTGATCATACAATATAGTACAGTTTATACGATCATTGTATCGTCTGATGATAGTACCAACCGGGTACATGCGGTTCCATCCATGATCCTTCTTTGGAATATGCAAGCATGACAAGAGACGAGATGAAAATTTTATGTAATGTTTATAAAGGAGCCCATAAAACACCGATACATAAATGAAAAATGTAATAAGTATAAATGACAAGATATAAGACATGAAGCATAACTCATAAGGCTAAAGATAAATGAATGTCATAAATATGCAAATAAATGTGGTAGATTATTATGATTTATTACCTTATGTTGAAATGTTATTGACCGTAATTGTGATGTTGTGTCATATATGGTTTAATGTATATGTAGTAATAATATAAGTTAGATGCATTTGTACACGTGTTTGTGATGATCGTTATAGTGGTTGTCCATATTTATGGATCCCCAATAAGTTATAAAGCTTAGCACGAGTGTTTTATCAGTGTGAGTGTCGAGGTGTGGTGATGAGGGCGTCCATCTAAAGGCCAACCTGACATTAGGTGCCCATCAATGATGTTTTGGTTTATTTTCAGATGACGTACATATATTTTTGAAAACAATGAAAAGTTTTGTATATAACGAAATTGAATATGTTGATTACTCCAATGGTGGGGTATGATATTATTTTGTAATATGATAATTTATATATATATTTTATAATTGTTTAGAATGATGTAAGTTAACAGGTTTATAGTTCTCAAATTTGTGACATCCTTTCCTGACACGGGGTTTCAGGTTGGGGCGTCAAAGTTTAGGTGGTCTCAGAGCCTAGGTTTAGGCGACTCTAGATAGAGTACAAGATAGAAATGCACATGTAAAGTAATGTGTTGGCCTAACATGGATGTCTTTGTTTTCTGAATAGGATGGACTGTCCCCCAAATCCTGTTGAAGAAGATGCTGAAAGTGTTAACCCAAGGGAACAAGGGTTATCAGATTTTGATCCCTCTAAATCAGTAAGTGAAAGCGATGTCTGGCAGGCAATGGAAGCCTTGTTAAAATTCTCTCGAAGATATGACTCGGGTTGGAATGGTTTTACAACTCCACAAAGCTCAGTAAATATGATGAGGGAGACATGGGCGGAGGAGTTCCATGAAATTTAAGCACAAAGGAATCGAGATAAAGGGCAGAGTTTTGGCTTGAAAAGTTGCAAAGAGTAGTGGAGGAGGTGAGATGCCCTCCTGAGCAAAGGCACATGCCGGTCTTGCTTGCGAGGCTTATGATTGGTGGAGACTTTTCTTGAAGCGTCCCCAGGTTTGTCGGACCCCATGCGCAGGTTTCTTTGTCGAGTTAAGGCAAAGTATGTCCTGATATATACAAGGAGGTGAATGGAAGAAATTTTTGAATTTGAAATGAGGCTTTATCGATTATTGTGAGTATGAAAAAAATTTAGCCATCTTAGAAGTATCTTTCTGAAGGTCGATTCTCAACGAAGCATTCAGTGTAAACAATTTGAGGATAGTTTGAATGTACATCAGAATATTTGCTTTATGTGACTTCTCTCGATAGGTGAATTTTTATCGGTTAGTACAAGTTTGCTAGAAAGGTGGAGAGTGCACGAGCCCAGTAGCAAAGAAAGGTTTAGAAGAATTTGAATTAATGTACAGCTCGATTCTGAAGAGTAGCGAGGGCCTAATGTGGCACCTAGTTACGAGGTAAGAGTGCTTCAAGCGGACAGAAGAAACCATAGAGTGCCCTCATTGCCATAGACGACATTTGGGTGTTTGTAGATTATTGATAGAAGGATGCTTCAGGTGTGGAAGCACAAATCATTTCATGGTGAATTGTCCTAGAGAGTCGAGGAGATGTAGGGCTGTAAGGGAAGTGGTAGAGAGATCTGTTGGCACCACCTTCGACTACGGATCAGTGGCTCGGTCCGGCGCATAGAAGGGCGTGGAGGTATAGTGTGGAGCGGTTGTCTATGCTACATTACCCGTATGAATATGAAGAGAACCGTGAGGATCGAATCTTCTTTGAAGTGATTCTTTGGTATATTTTTCTACATATGATATTGAGATGCGTACATTGATTGACCAGATCTACCCATTCCTTATGTATGCATTGTGCATGTGTTTGATAAGATAACATCAATGGAGAGATTGTTATATGATATGCATGTAACTAGTCCCCTGGGGAAAAGTGTTAATGTTAATAGAGTATATAAGAATTGCCTTATAGTTATTCATGATAGGGAATTTTCTACTGATTTAATTGCTCAACCATTTCGTGAATTTGATTTGATTTTGGGAATGGATTGGTTGTCCCAAACTTAGAAATTTATAATTGATTGTGATAAGAAGACAATAGTGCTTAGATGTTCTGATCAGTTTGAAGTGAACATGGTGTTCGTTCTGGCCCAATGTCCAATGTAATTTCAGCTATGCAAGCTCGACGATTTCTGAGAAAAGGATGTAAGGCCTTTTGGCCTTGGTGCGTGACTAAAAAAAAAGGTCAAATAGAATTGGAAAATATTCTAGTAGTAGAGAGAGAGAATTTCGGATCTGTATTTTTGAAGAAACTACACAGTATTCTACTTGAAAGAAAGGTGGATTTATCTGTGATTTCTTAGGAAACGCATTTCGGGGCACCACATAGGATGGCTCAATTGAGTTGAAAAATTTAGATTAAACTAAAGGCTTTTGGATAAAGGGTTTGTCGGCTGATGTTTCTCCCTAGGTGCGCTGTTTGTTCGTGAAAAGAAAGATGACACTACATGGATGTGCATTGATTATTAGCGAATCGATAAAGGGTGATAGTGAAAAGCAGTACAGTTGCGAGAATTGAAGTTCTATTTGATCGAGTTGAAAGGAGCGGTGTTTTCTACAGATGAACCTACGATCAAGATCTTATAGTTCTGAGTAAAGATGCCCGGTATGCGAAGTCAACATTTAGGACCCGATATGGCCATTATGAGTTTTTTGTAATGCCATTTGAGTTGACTAATGCACCAGCGGCATTCATGGATTTGATGAATACGGTGTTTCGACCCTATTTGGACCAGTTTGTGGTGGTATTTATTGATGATATATTGGTATATTCCAAAGATGAGCAAGAGCATGAGCATAATCTATGAATAGTTCTGTAGACTTTGAGAGAGAAGAAGTTGTATGCCAAGCTTAGCAAGTGCAATTTTTGGCTAAAGAAAGTTTCATTCCTAGGCCATATTGTGAGGGTATAAGAGTTGATCTTGCTAAGGTTATTTGTGTAAATTAGGCTCATCAGAAGTGTGATCAGTGAAGTTTCTTGGGCTATCAAAATGCCGCAGATTTGTGAAGGGATTCTGTCTGCTTCTCTACTCGCCCAAATTACTTTCGGGAAAGGAGTAAAATTTGAGTGGACGAATAAATGTCGAATAGTTTCAAGCGAGTTGAAATACTAGTTGAAGCACCCGATATTGATGTAACTTTACTCGATTAAAGTATACCACAACATAGTAATGCTTCAGAATTAGTGGGTTGTGTGTTAATGCAAGATGCTAAAGTAGTAGCATATGCATCAGGCAAGTGAAGCAGCATGAATATGACGCCGAAATTTTAGGGATCATTTTTTTTTCATCTGAGTTCGATGTATATCTTTTACATACACGAAATATGAAACTATATTGTTCTAATATATTTTACAAAATCTTGAGCCACAACCCGAGCCTCCTTCTTACTCACGGCCTCGAGGAGCACCGTCTTCTTGTGTGTTTTGAAAGGGGTCAACGGCCAGGTGACAAAAATTTCTGATAGTAGTATTAATCTCTACGAGGTTACTCATATAAAAGTGCACATGCAATGATTGCATAGAAAAACACATTCAAGTAAGATGCCTACATGAATGTCGACCACCCTGATCCTCACCCGCTCTCAGAGTTACTCATGACTCTCACACCTACAGAGGCGAGTGTGAAGCTGTAGATCATTTTATTCCTGATGACCTTTTCCAAAACAAGAACTTTGTTTTTCTTTTAAGGGTGTAGCCCATTGGAAACACCTCCAATGCACATTTGACTTGGTAAAATCGCGTGTGCTTAGTTATTTGTGGGCCACGCAGTTTTTCGAGTTTTTACCATGGACGCCCTTGGCCAACATTTTCTGAACTTGCATTGCTAGGAATCATGTCTAGCAGTGAATAACATTTAGGTCTTTACAGGAAGTGCACCCATCTTGCTAATATGAACACATATATTTATTCCATTGGTTTCAAAATAGTTTGACTCATTTGGACTCTGTCCATTTCGAGTCCATCAATCAGTCTGCATAATTTTGACCCATAACCGTGTACCGTGACACCTAACAGTCTTACCGTCCAGTACCATGCCTCACGCCCCGTAATAAATGCGATGTCTTACCGTGCACATCGATGCTATTATGCTGGATTGCATATACATAATATCACCATGCACACATATTCACTTGCATATTATCCATGCCTCATATTTAAGATTAAGCATGCACGTGCAAAATCATCATCACCTGACATATATCAACATGTCATATTCCACCTTTGCGTGTTATCAACTCAAACCATATCTGACCGCAATATCAACATGTCAATTTCCAAATTGCATGTTATCCACTAAAACCCTAACACACAGCTGAACTGGTCAGAACTAACATGCCTGATTGGACAATGTCCACCCACAGGAACATGGCTGCAATCTTGACTCGATGGGCTTTCCATAGAGTCAAAGAACACCCAATCGAATTCGGACGAGAAAGTTGTAATGCCAGAGACGAAGTCACGCATGACTAAAGCTGTCTCACCCGGGCATCCTACCTCACTTATTTGGACGGCCATTTCCCGGCGGATCAGGCACCTGCCCTTCAAGAGGTCCCAATGGAGATTTTACTCGGAACCATGAAGTCGAGAACACTGATGGTTTTGAAACGAAGGAGATATGACAACCAGTTGGAAGGTCATGCGCCGTCGCTTTTGACGAAGCGGCCCCATTCGTGGCGACCCCCTCTTGGGCGACCAGCGACCATTGACGACCCCTCCTTTGTTTGGCAACCGCGCGCGTTCTTGGGCGACCCTCAGCTGTTTGGCGACGTTTGTTCATGGGCGACCCTCTTGGGCGACCAACGTTCGTGGCGACCCTCAGCATTTGGCGACCAGCGTTGCGTGGGCGACCCGCATTCGCGACACTTTGTTTGGCGACCCCTTGTTTGGCGACCCCTTGCCGCCGCTGGCGCCGCGACGCGCATTTGCGACCCGGTGACAGCGACCCGCGTTTGGCGATACTTGTTCGTGGCATTGCATTGTTCCCAATACTATTTGGCGACCGCTGGGCGACGCTGTTGGGCGACCATTCAGCGACAGCATTCAGCGACCTTTGTTTGGCGACCGCACATTTGGCGACCCTTTGTTCATGGAGCTGACCCCTCGCGTTTTGGCGACCAGCGTTCATGGGCAGCCCCTCTTGGGCGACCGTTCCGCGACCGCATTCCGCGGCCCATTTGGCGACCTCGCCCGTTTGACCGCTTCGAGTAAAAAGACCATAACTTGGTCTACAAGAGTCCGAATCGAGAAATTCGAAACTAACATCGAGTTCATTGATGGGGCTACAACTTATCCAGAAGGATTCGCCAAGATTCGTTTTATTTCGGACCCAAAAGCCATTTGAGTCCGGTAGTTGACGAATTAAGCGGGGAAGCGGGCGACCAGTTGTGGTGACAACGATAAGGACTATAGCCCAGTCTCTGAGAGGTCCAAATCAGGAAGTGCTTCGCATCCATTCTTTGATGAGGCTACAATTTATCAGAAGGACTCACCACCACATTCCACTTCTTTCCTACCCAATCGGTTCTAAATTCCGGTTTATGTATGCTACCCTCGATGTATGGCGGCTTCTCATGGTGCAAATACAGTGAGCATTTCTTGTGGGACACACAGCCCACACAGCCCTTAAGGGTGGAAGGCAAGGTAGGAGAGACCTACCTCTTGAGTTTTGTCAAAACTCCTGACTCACTGGAGTTTCTATCATGACCCTTGTCGTAAGGTTGAGCTACCCTCTTGTTTCAGCTTGGCTTAGTCGGTCGATCGTCGAGAAATTTAGAGAGAAGGTGGAGTCTCTCTCTCTATCACTCTCTCTTTTTCCCTCCCCCACCGGATCAGTCTTTCCTCTATTTAGAGAGCATGTTCCTCCTAAGCCTCTTGACACCTTCCTCACTTGTCTCTAACCCACATTCCCTTCCCAGCTAAATTCTAGATTACAGCTTCATCAGAGGCACTAACATCCACTCGGTTACCCTCATGAACTACTTTCGTAGCCTGTTGCATGCATCATGTGGTGTGGGACCTCTCATGCCCTTGTCATTTACTCATTGTCCGTTATATGAAAATGGTGCCGATTCATTATCTCTCGAAATTTGGCCAATCGACATAGTGGTAGGGATTTAGGAGGACGATTCCAACGGTGAAGTCTGTTAGATCATCACGAGACCTAGAAAAGTCTGGTTTGATGATTACCATTTACCCTTTTTGGAAAATTAAAAATTTTATAGGGTTTTACATTCTTCCTGTGAAAATTTAGTAGAAATTCTAGCTCGATCTGTAATTCACATGCGCATGCAACATGTACTATGTCATGCATCGCTGAAATCAATTTTAGTTATTAAATCGGCTACCACGGCGTACCTTCATCCCTTGAGAAGGGGATGGGGTGGCGCGCATAGTGTCTCGCGCTCAATGTTGCCTCCTCCACTCCACGGTGTTGCCCGCAGTACTTTCACCAGCCTCCACGGTCTTGCGTCCTCAAAACCCTGACCTCTGCTTTAGCATCCCATGATGCGTCTTTGGTCCACCTCGAGTTCCATACGTATGTCGATTCTTTTCCCGATCACTTTACATGAGCGGGATCGGGGAGTGTACCTTCGAGCATGGGGCGTGGAATGCTTCATGAACACATTTGACATGCGGCGGTAAAGCTAGCCGTGCCTTCTGATGCCCACCCTTTCGAGTATCTCGAGCCCGATAACCTCGGCGATAAGCTTCAACGCTTAGAATCAGACCCTCTCTTAGGCATGAAAAACTGAGAAGCGTGATCACTGATATCGAACTCTAAAGATTAGGCGTCGCGTGCGCAACTCTTCTGTAGGCTACGTCAGGAAGGCGTTAAATATCCAGTCACGCTTCGGAGGTGTCTTTAAATCAGATGCGGACGTGTGGAGCTCTCTCCTACCTCGGCCCAGCAAATCGGTGATCGGCATGGCCTTGTCTGAGAAACCTCGTAGGGTGCCATACGTATACTACTTTGATAACTATTGTTGTAGGCGAATTCCACTAGGGCAAGTGCTCTTCCCTGACTACCTTATGATCCGAGGTGTATGACTCATGACATGTCCTCCCAACTGCATTATAGTCCTCTCGTATTGACCCATCCCAGCTTCGAGGGTGTGTACTCATGGTCGGTAGGTGTGCCCATAGCCTTTGAAACTCTTTGAGTCTTGCCAGTAAACCTCGGTCTCTATCAGGACTATGGATCTTTGGTCCTCCATGTGGCCGATTTATCTCTCGAACTCTCTAGCCGGCGAATCTCTCAATTGTGAAGATTAAATCCATACGGTAGAAAATGTCTGGGCCGTGGTCGGTCCATATCACCCATCCTGCGCGTCATGTCTGCGATGTCAGTGGCAAGTGGGTCACAAAATCCATTGTGACATGCTCCACTTCCGCTCGACCACTCAAATGTTTGACGGCCTGTGCCACAGTGCCGACCTTAATGCATTGACATGTGAGACATCGTTGAACTCCCAGTCTCACGTGTCTCTTCGTCCGCTCGATATGCGCGACGAAGATCCTGGTACATCGCCGTTGCCACACGGATGCTCTGGCGGAAGCGGTGAAACTCACGAATCTCCTGCCGAATCGGTCCTGGGGAACCCTTTGCTAGTCCCACCTGTGTGAGACTTCCATCTCATTACAGGCGATTCATTGACCCTGCGTCCGCGATTACTGTTGTGCTGTCGCCGGTGGACACCATCTCTGCGAAATCTGCCATTGGGACTCAATCGCTCTGCTCAACGAGTCGGTGTAGTACTAAACTCCCAGTGCCTTTTTGAGTGCGCTCGATCTTGTGCCAATGTCCCGCGGTCTCGAGCATGCCTCAGGAAGCTGTCTTAACTACGCTCCTCTAGACTTAGGCCCGAGTGCATCGACCACCCACATTTACTAGGGATGGTAATATAAGTGATCCTGTCCTCTAGGAACTCCATCAATCTGAATTTGCCTCATATTGAGGTCATTTGCGTGAAAATATACTTGGACTTTTGTGGTGCAGGTACACCTCGAACTCCTCGGCCAGGTATAAGTAGTGGCGCGAATCTTGAGGCGAAGACTATGCGGTGCATGACTCAGTATGTCGTGAGTGGGTAGTGCGCTCATGATTCTTTAAGCGGCGGGAACCATAAACTACTACCACTCGGTGCATCAAAACACATCCAATCAGGCCCTCGTGCATCCGCGATACCTTTGTGTATCCTTGTCCCAATAGAGCTATGAAATGGGGTGAAGTAAGTCTCACCGCCGGCCTCACGGAATGCCTCCTCGCATGGTCGTCCCGATCAAACTTGACCTCCGAGATCCGACCTGGTCATAGGTCTTTTGCGATCTGGAGAAATCTCTGGACCTCCCGGTAATGCCCGGTGATCCCAGCTACGTATCTCGGCCCGAGCGGCTGTTCGACTCATCGCCTCGACCTTCTGGGTCGTGACCTCACGAGGGCGACCTTCACGTGTCGAAATCTAACCTCGAGTAAGCTAGAGACTCGCACTTGCGGAGCTTGGCGTCTGGTCGATGGTCTCTCGACAAGCGTAAGCAGATCCTCAGTGATACTCATGCTCCCGCTCGGTAGGAGTAGATCAGTGTCATCCTGAACTACGACAGGCTGATCCGAATAGGGTTGGAATATCGGCACATGAGATCATGAATCTTCTTTGGCGCGTCGTCGTCAGAGGCATCCTGCTATGAGCTCATAGTGCCCATGGCGTGTCTAAATCTTTGTCTTAAGGATATACGTATCCCTAACCCTCGGTTGATGGTAACCCGGTCTGAAGATTACATCTTGGAGTGAATCTGTGCTCCTCATTGATCAAGCAAATTCATCAATCTCGTGTAATAGAGTGCAGATTCTTGATGTAACCTGTTCAGTGTCGATAATCAATGCACAGTAGAAGGGTCTTGTCCTTCTTTTATGGCAGGGCCGGAGCGCCCACGTGGTGAAGTCTTGGTCTAATAAACCCTTTGTCCCGATAACTCCTGCTAGCTGGTTGGAGTTCTGTAACTCAGCCCGGGGCCATCTATGCGAGTCATAGAGATGGGCGGCGTGCGGTGTAGCTTCGTCACGGAATATCCCTGCGGAGGCAATCCGTGCTCATCGGAAAAACATCCTCATACTCCTGAGACTACTCGAGGTAGATCTGTCTGGTCTCACCTGCGTCCCCTCTAAGGTAAGGCTGCTAGCTAACATGGCTTGTCATGACATCTGGACTGTGTTATTTGCCGTCTGGGGCAAGCAAACATGCTTGTCCCACGAAACCTGACACAAGTCGCAGATCTGTGTGTAGGCGGGTAATCCTCTACGACTCTGATCGATGACAACTTTATGGTGTCGTGATCATTCGGATGACGTCGAGTCGACATGTCCGTGACCCTCGGGTCCACGGTGAGTAGAATCCAGAGGAGATCTCAGTAACTCGCGTGCAATGAATCATCCCCATCCTCGCCACCAATCCTAGGGGAGAACTCACATACAATGGCTCCTCGATGCCTCGACACTCAGCCCGACTCTATCCTGGCCCGATGCGGCGATGAATGAATGCGATGCACCGGAATCAAATAATACCCTTGCCCGTAGGCGAGATAACTACCCTGTTGCCGTGGTGATGTCTGCTGGCTCGGTCGGTGGTTGATGGCGTAGACACGTCCACTGAACCTGGTGTCCACCTTGTGGGCCACTGTCCTCGGCCTGGGCCTGAGCCCCTCAGCGATCTGTGCGACGGGAGGTGCTCATCTGTTTCCCCGGGACCCGTCTTGGTTCCTCGACCCACTCTTGGGGTGGAAGATAGTTGTGTCACGCACAATCCTCTCTTGATGGTCCAGGATGCGTCGGTCAAAACCTGAGAGATCCATGCCTGCGAGCGATCCGTTTCATATGGGCGATGGCGATAGAAACATGTCTGCTGGAGTCTGTAGGCCCCTCTGACCAGGGGAACCACAGGAGATGTGCTTGGCCGGGTGGCGCGGCTCTAAACCCTCTCGTGAGGCGAGCCTTCGGCTTCTTTCCCAACTGAGAAGAAGGCGCTCTCCTTCCTCTTGCTGCTAGCACCCGCATCTCGGATGCTCAGGTGCGTTCTTTATCTCTGGCTCATTGGTCAAAGTGCATCTTGACCATCGAGTCCATGTCTTGTGAGTTATGCCCCCACCTCTTGCCTCGGATGAAGCTTCAGCCATCCTCAGGCTCTCGACTTTGGTAGCGTCGAGTGGCCATATCATCCCGGCGTGCCAACTCACGTGAATCGGCTCGTGCTCGATCTGGTCATCGTCCTGTCTCGGCTGAGGAACTCGGGCCGCCGCATGTCTAGCGGAAGTGGAAAATATTTCCCATGGATAGTCTCACGAAAATCATCCCGTGACATAGTCTCCTAGTCCACGGAAGTCGTGACCCTCCCACCAGATGCGGGACTCACCCTCAGGCGGAATGAAGCCGAGTGTCAGAGTAGCATCGGTGATCTCATTGCGGAGAATCTCCTCTCGTCAGCGGAACCAATGGTCGGCTACCATGGTCCCCTCCCTCCTATGCTTGTGGGGAGGGATGATGTGCCTCTGGAGGTGCGGCACCTCCACGTTTCTCCCAGCTGCATCGGCCTTTGTGTGGCGGTGGCCTTCTCCTAGACACCCATGGCAGCTCCTCTGCGAGAGAGCCTCACAGTCAAGCAATTGAATTTTGTTGGCACCTCGTGGGTATTCTCGCCCCAGAACCTCGACACCCATCTACACATGTCAAATGGCAAAAGAATTGTCAAATCCATGTTCATTATGTTTTCCAAACCCAAAGTGCTCTTTGTTTTCCACATACATTTTACACCACATATATAATTCACACACAAACGTAAGCATACACAAGAAAACACAAAATGCATCTTTGTGATCTAATCCACGTCGTGGACTCCTAGGTAACCTCTTACTGAACCTTGATACCAAACTATGATCTGGACATCCAATTTAGAGCACTAGAATCCCTTATCACATGAAGCTCAGCTTTGGGCTATACCAAGTTGTGATGTTCCTGCTGATGCGCTGTTCTAAGACCCGTACCCCATAGGACCCAGGTATTCGTATACCTAAGCTCTACGATATAAGTTATGGCAGCCCCAGGTACGGGGATCATTTTTTTTTTTTCATACAGAGTTCAATGTACTTCTCTTTTACATACCCCGAAAATATATGAAACTATATTGTTCTAATATATTTTACAAAATCTTGATCAAGGCCCTGACAGGCCTCACTTCTTACTCGCGACCTCGAGGAGCAGATCTTCTTATTATTTTGAAGGGGTCCACGCGGGGTGAGCAAGCTCAGTATTAGTAATCTCCTACAAGGGTTACTCCCCACTAAGTGCACTGTGATTGCATAGAAAAACACATTGAGTAAGATGCACACATGAATGTCGATATGAATGTCCTCATGCCCATATCTAGAGGTTACTCTTAGGCTCCCTCACACCTACCTAGGGCAGTGTGAAATATAACCGTATTTATTCCACATTGACCTTTCCAAAACAAGAACTTTGTTTCTTTTTAAAAAAATTTGTAACCCATTGGAAACACCTCCAATGCACATTTGACTTGGTAAAATCGCGTGTGCTTAGTTATTTGTGGGCCACGGATTTTTCGGGTTTTCACCGCCGGACGCCGCGCGCCGTTCCAACATTTTTACGAACTTGCATCGCCGGGAATCATGTCTAACCGTGAATAACATTTGGGTCTTTCACCCTGGGGGGGGTCTACCCCATCTTGCTATGCCCAAACACACTTATATTTATTTCCATTAGTTTCAAAACCGTTTGACTCATTTGGACTCTGTCCCATTTCCCGAGTCCATCAATCAGTACCATACATAATTTTTGACCCATAACCGTGTACCGTGACACTAACCGGTCTGAGTCGTCTCATGCACTCACACCCATGTCATGCGTGTCTTTATTTTAATTACTATACCATTTACCACCATCTACACATATTCATGCATATCATATATATTTAGATCAACCTTCTTACATTAAAATGTCACACAGCATACTATCAACTTTATTATATTCTGCGCATGTTATCAAACTCAAACCATATCTGACACATATCAACATATGTCATTTAATTGCATGTATTATCACTAAATACAACACAACTGAACTGATGGGGAACTAACATACCTGATTGGACACATGTCACGGACATGGCTGCAATCTTGACTCGATGGGCTTTCCATGGGAGTCAAAGAACACGAATCGGGTCGGACGAGAAAGTTACATGGCCTTAAGGGTTTGGGGTCGCGATAACTGTCCACCCGGGCAGCCTACCTCCGCCAGGCTGGACGGCATTTCCGGCGGATCGGCGCCCACTGCCCTTCAAGGGTCGATGAAGTTTACTCAATGGGCTTTCCGCGAAGTCGAGAACGCGAATCGTTAAGCGAAGGAGATACTGACCATAACCAGAATTTGGAATCATGCGTGACTGACGAAAACCGTGCCGTAGGCGACCCCTCTTGGACGACCTGTGGCGACCCCTCAGCGTTTGGCGACCGCGTTCGCCGGACGACCCTGCATTTGGCGACCGCGTTCATGACGACCCCTCTTGGGCGACCCTTTGTTCGTGGCGACCTATTTGTTTGGCGACCCCCTTGTTCATGGGCGACCGCATTCCCGCGACATTTGTTTAGCGACCTGTTTGGCGGCGCTTCTTGTTTAGCGGCCAGCGTTCGCGATGACCAGCATTCCCGCGACCTTTGTTTGGCGACCCCTTGTTTGACGACCCGCTAACGTTTGGCGACCAACGTTTCATTGGCGACCACGTTCGTGACACCTTTGTTTGGCGTGCGCTTTGCGGGCGACCATGTTGGGCCGACCGCTGTTCGACCTTGTTCCGCGACAGCGTTTAGCGACCCTTGTTTGGCGACCCGCGTTCATGGGCGTTAGCCCTCAACTGTTTGGCGACCACGCTTTCGCTGGGCGACCCCTCGTACGCGGGCGACCCGCTGTTCGCGACCTTTGTTCAATAGCGTTTTGTGGCGACCCTGCGCCCGACGGCGCTGAGCAAAGCCGTAGCGATACCAAAGTCGAGATAGAAATTGGCAACATCAAAGTTCATTGATGGGGCTTCTGACTTATCGAGAAGGATTTACTTTGATTTAGTTAGGTGACAACGGTAAAAGGACTATAGCGAGTACGAGAGGTCCAATCGGAAATTCAAAGCCTAGAATCAATTTCATTGATGAAGTACAATTTATCGAGAAGGACTCACCACCATTCCCTTCTTTGCCTGCAAAAATCGGTTCTAAATTCCGGTTTGTATGCTACCCTCAATGTGGCAGCTTCTCATGGTACAAATACAATAAACATTTCTGTGGGGCATACACAACCACCACACAGCCCTTAGGGTGAAGGAACCAAGGTAGGAGAAGACCTGCCTCTTGGAGTTTTGTCAAAACTCCCGACTCACGATTTCTATCTGAAGCCTTGGCCGTAGGTTGAGCTGCTATAACTGCTCGCTTGGCTTAGTCGTTTGTAGATGGTCGAAATTTAGAGAGAGGAGGTGGTCTGCCACATCCTTTCTCTTTTTTCCTCCCCCAGGATCAGTCTTTCCTATTTAGGAAACATGTTCCTCCCAAGCCTCTTGACACCTTCTTTTCCTTGTCTCTGACAACCCATTCCTTCCCAAATTCCTCTGTCTGAAAGCACATCAGGAACACCCTAACATCCACTGCTTTTCCACCCTCATGCGAGACTACTTTCCTTGAACACGTAGCCCTATTTGCAGCCATCCATGTGGTGTGGAATTGCTCCATATCTATACATGTCATTTACTCATTTGTCCAGTGCCTCAAATCGTGCAATTCAATGTACGAATTTGTGAAATCGACATGGTAGCTAGATTTCGGGGGCGATTCTGCGGTGGGGAAGTACATTTAGAGACCTAGAAAAATTCTGGATTTTTGACCGAAATTACCATTTTACCCTTTTTCAGAAAATTAAAATTTTCTCGGGTTTTACATGAACAGAATTATCCTACACATAATTTGGAATTGGCTGCGATAGTATTCGCTTTGAAGATATGGTGACACTACTTATATGGTGAAAAATGCAGAATTTATACAGATCATAAAAGTCTCGAAATATTGTTAATGTAGAAGGAGCTTAATTTGAGACCTTGAGAGGTGGTAGGAGTTGTTCAAAAGATTATGATTGCATAATAGTACCACCGGAAAAGCTAACACAGTATGAGATGCCTTAGCGAGAAGCGATGTCGGCTTGTTGGCACGGCGTAGTGAATGGAAAAAGTATATGATGGAGCTATATTAGCTACGATTAAAAGCGTGTTTGTTTTAAAGCTTGATTATAGATGCTTAGAAAATGATGAAGAGTTGTAGAAAAAAAAGGTAAAATTAGTCGGAGATAGTGATAAGGCGATTTTCAATAAAAGAAGATGGAAGTTTGTATTTGAATACTTAGATTATCATCATTTGCAGGCAAACAGCGAGTTGAAGAAAAAGTTGTTATATAAAGCTCATACTACGGTATTTACCATGCATCCTGGAGGTAACAAGATGTATCGGGATTTAGACGGTGTTATTAGTGGAAATGAATGAAAAGGGATGTGACAAACTATATGTCAAATGTTTGGCGTCATCAAATAAAAGGCGAACATCAGAAGTACCATCAGGTGCAATTCAAATCCCATTCGGTCGCATGATGGAAATGGTTTTATCTGATTTTGTGGTGAACTTCCCGTGTCGCAAAGGAAATGATTACACGCATGGAGTGTTGACGGGTTGATAGGCTCCCAAAGTCGACCCATTTTATACTAGTCAGGATTGACTAGCTAAGCTATATGTGGATGAGATTGTCCGATTTCATGGTGTTCCGTTGTCAATTGTGTCGAACCGAGACCCTAGATTTACATCAAGATTCTAGAAGGAGTTACAGTTAGCATTGGGTACTCGTCTCAATTTCAATACAACTTTCACCCGTAGATAGATGGACAGTTTGAAAGATTGATTTAGATGGCGGAAGACTGGGGTTGTGTTATGGAGGATGTTCTTGAAAGTTGGGATAGGTATATTCCATTGATGGAACTTTCCTATAACAACAGTTATCAATCAAGCATTGGCATGGCACCATATGAGGCTTTGTATGATGACTAAAATGGCGAACTCTGTATGTTGGACAGAATTGAATGAGCATAAAGTGATTGGTCCAGACATAGTAAAAGATACAGAACAGAAAGTTCAGGTTGTTCGGCAAAGGTTAAAGGTTGCTAGTGATCGACAAAAGTCATATGCCGATTTGAAGCGGAAAGATATTGAATATGAAGTTGGAGATAAGGTCTTCATGAAGGTATCACCATGGAAAAAAGTAATTAGATTTGGAAAGAAAGGAAGAAACTTGCATTAAGGGGACATTGACATGGGGTTTTGGAGAGAATCGGACCAGTGGCGTATCGTTTGGCTCTCTCTCTAGAGTTAGCCAAATTGCATGGCGATATTTCTGCATGTCTATCTTTGCGGAGATATCGATAGATGAATCACACATATCTGCTCGTGCAAGAGGGTGCAAGTGCATCGAATTATTCTTATGATGAGGGCCCAGTATATTAGCTGAAAGTGAAACAGATTGCGGAATAAACGGTGGAGTGGTAAAAGTGCTTTGGCAACATCATGGTATGGAGGAAGCCACATGGGAGCTAGAGACAATGATGAGAGTTCAGTATCTGCAACTATTCAATTCAAGTATGAATTCTGAGGACAAAATTCTTTTAAAAGAGTGCAAAAGCTAAATATATGTTTTGGGTAATTAAAATGATTAGAGAAGAAGGACATAATTGGAATTATTAAAAAGACCAAGGGTAATATAGTAATTTAATAGTCAAGGACGTAAATGGAATTGTTTAAGAAGAGTGTTGGCTAAAGTTTGAGATAAAAATTATAAAAAGGAAGTTTGAAGGGCTTAAGAGTAAAAGAGGTGAGGACTAATAAGAGAGAGACACATGTCTCTCTAGAAAAATCTAGAGAAAAGGAAGAGTTAAGGCAGCTTTGGTGTTCGGTTAAAGAAAAAAAAAAGAAAAGAGAAAGAAAAAGGAAGAGTAAGTGAGGAGAGAGAAGAACCTGCCTGGCTGGGGTTCTACCATTTTGTTCTCATTCTAAGCTTTGTTTCGATGAAAGTATTTAAGAAAGAAAGAAGAAGAAAGAAAAAGAAGGAATGGGAGCTTGAGTTGGCCAAGGAAATTTACGGTACGGGATTTTCGATCTTGATGGGTTTGTTGTATATTTTAGTTTTCTTGGTATTTTTGTTTGTTGAGTTCTTGAATGATGAAGAAGAAAATTGGTGTAAGGAGAAGTAGGGTTGGTAAGGGTAGATGCTGTCAAATTTTCCCCAAACCCTAAGTGAGTTATTTGGCCATATATTAGCCTAGAGACCTCCTAATTGGGCGATTCCAATTTGAAGAGAATCCTAATTCCCTTAGATGAAAATGAATTGAAGATCTCAAGGTCCGATTATTGGCATAAGACCCCTGAATTTGGGTCAAAAGTTCAGTCACTGATTTGGTCCGGCCAATCAGACCAGTCTTGATGTTTGTGTCATATCTTGAGTTTTAGTGATTCAAAATAAGTGATTCTAATTTTTGGGTAAACTAGACATCTAGGAGAACAACTTTCATGAAGAAAGTGTAACCAAGTGGTGCCCGTTGTTCCCATGAGTTTTCTTAAAGTAAGGGAACAGTGCATTACTTTGAAAAACTATCTCGTAGTAGTGCGGATATTAGGGGATCATATCTCAAAATTAAAGTCCAAATGACATGATTTTTTAAATCATAGGAAACTTAAGACATAGGGTATATTGGGTTAGAAGATCACTTTTGTCTAACAATCCCATTTATAGAATTAAGTGTGTGAGCCGAAAATGGACTTGGGAAATTTGCCTCAAATTGTTCGAGGGCATAATTGGTTATGAAACTAAAATTGTATAAAGCTATATAAATTTATTGTTATATGAAATAATGCATCATAGTAAAGATGATCATGATAACATAATGTTATGAAAACCACAGAGAATCTGGCGTATATTTTGTTGTATGAAAAAGGGTTAAAATGCGATTAAATGTTTATAAGAGATTATTTGATAATGAATATCTCATAGGTATACATTATATCGATGAATTATTATGTATATGAGATATGTTTTTATGATATCTGAAAGATTGTTAAAGAAAATATGGCAAAATGATTGCTTGCTTATGGCCAGGGTAGTTGGATAGATAGGCATGCCTAAGGATAACAATCTTTGCAACATATAGTTTACAAACGAGTGCCCAGTTGGGAGTTGATGACATGGATCCTTTGGGATTATTACGATGGCCTTGGGTGGGTCATAAAATCTGATGCAGTTTATAAATCATTTATCTTGTACAATGATAGTACCTTGGTGTACATACAATTCAGATCCCATGATCTCTGCTACTTAGATGTGCGGAGCGAGACAAGAGATGAGATGAAAATTTTGTAATGTTTATAAAAGACATAAAACATGGAAATTACATGAAATGAAAAATGTAATGAAATTATAAATGACAAGATATCGCATGAGCCTTATAACTCATAAGGCTAAAGATTAATGAATGTTATGAATATGCAAATAAATCAATTAATTAGATTGTTATGATTTATTATCTATGTTGAAATGTTAGTGATAAGTGGTTGAAGTATTGTGTCATATATGGTTAAATGTATATGTATATGTATAGTTAGATGCATTTGTACATGTGTTTGTGACGATCGTTATAGTGGTCGTCCATATTTATAGATCCCCACTAAGTTATAAATCTTAGCAAGGGTGTTTATCCGTGTAGGTATCGAGGGTGCGGTGATAGTATAAGACATCCCACATTAGCAAAGGCTAGCACAACATTAGGTGCCCATCAATGATGTTTTGGTTTATTTTCAGATGATATACATATACTGAAAACCAGTGAAGTTTGTAAAATAACGAATTGAATATGTTGGTCACTCAATTTTGGGGTATGATATATTATTTTCCAATATGATAATTTATATTTTTTTATAATTGTTTAGAATAGTGTAAGTTAACGAGGTTTTGTAAGCTTTTAAGAGCATACCCTAGTCGTTTAGAGCATGTTTAGGGTATTTTGTAAGCATAATTTGGTATTTAGTGAGTTCAATTCGCAGCTTGGGAACGAGAGACCAGGAGAGTTACAAAGCAAGGACAAAATTGTAATTTGTCAGAACAAAGTCATAATTGATGAGAATAGAGGCCCCAGATAAATCTTCGAAAAAATTCAGGAGATTCAAATAGCGAGAGATGGAGGGACCTTTTAAAAATAATGAAACTTAACCCAAAATGGGTTTTTAGGGGCCAAGCAAGGCACTTAGAAAACATGGGTTTTAAAGACCAAAAGTTGGTCTCATTTGGGGGGAGGGAGAAAAAAAACGTGAAAGGAAGGGGAGAAGAGAAGAGGAGGAGCTCAAGCAAAAGTGTGACTGCAACCTTGAGTATGGAGCTTTTGGATTTGTGTATGGATCTTTGGTTTTGTATGGATTTATTATCTTGTCCAAAACTAGGGTTTGTTAGGATGGAAAATCCTAACCAAAAGATGTCTATTGAAATTAGGGTTGTTAAAGCTAAATGGCCTGAATGGTTAGAATCCTCTCTTAAGTTGGATTCATGGTTAATTGTAAGTAAAATGAGTTAGGGTTTAGAGTAAGCCTAATTAATATTCATGTTTTTGTTGAGAGGATGGGTCTCATAGCCATATTAGAGGAGTTTTTGGAAGAAATTCATGAAAGAATTTGAAGAAACATATGAAATTGAAAGATGAATTGAATAAGAAAGGAGATTACAAGGTGAATTAAGTGTTTTGATGTGTGTTTGAAGAGTAGCGCGTTGATTGGGTATCAAAATATGGAAATATGGAACAAAAAAAAAATACACATTTTGGGCCTTTTCGGAGAGGCTTTATCTGGTACAATTTTGAACTGTATACAGGTACAACTGTGTTCTGGTCGTTTTGGCTTGACTTATGCAGGTACAAGTTAGACATGTACCAGTACAAACTGTTCATAACTTTCCCGGTTTAAATGAGTTTCGTGTTTTGGCGTAAACATTTGATTCTTGTAGGTTTGAGTGATTAGTGGCTACGTAAAATAGACTTAAGGAGAAGCAGAAATTAAGAATAGGCATTGCAGAATTCTGATCTTTAAGTGGCTAAAAAATTCACTCAAGTGAAATTCATTATTGCAAGCCAAATTCTGGTTCAGCTTTGAACATAGAGAAGTCAGTTTGTTTTGGACGTAACGGAGTTCAGGTGCTCGAATTGGGTGATTCAGTTGATGAGACCCTTATCACCTTAGATTTAAATTATTATAGACATAGTGTCAAAATGAAGTTAAACCCCCAGAAAAATGAGTAATACAAACTGTCCCTAGAAAATTGGTAAAATGACTAGTTGGCATGAAAAGAAATGCCATAGCTTTAGTTTGGATGATCAGATTGGATTGATTCGATTACATAAGTAAGTATATTCATAGAGGAATAAGAATATATATAGATGAGGTGTGATTCCACATACATCATACTTCAAAAGAATAGCAAAGTGCCATATGTAATGGCGTAAACGGAAAATGTAGAAAATGAAAATGTAAAGATGTGTTCGCAGAGCATGAAAATGATTATGAAATGAAAATGAAAATCGAGTGAAACATGAAATTTGCGTGAACACGGAGGCAATATGTCATGAACATAATGTGGTTAAGTGATATATGATTATTATCACATATAGAAAATGATAACAAATGATGATGGGAGTATGCAGCGAATGGTATCAGCAAATAATTTATGAATGGGTATACATGAAGGAGTATACGTGAATGAATTTATGAATGAGTGTATGAATGAGTATACGTGAATTAGTATACGTAAATGAATTTATGAATGAGTGTATGAATGAGTATACGTGAATGAGTATACGTAAATGAATTTATGAATGAGTATATAAAATAAGTACATAGATTGAGTATATCTTTGAAAAGATAATACGAAAGTGAAATTGGAATTGAAATGTGATTATGATCGGTTATGAATGCTATTTGTGAAATATATATAGTATATATATTGATTTGAAATATGTTGTCGAAATGTTTATTACGCTATATGCATGTGTGCGTATTAGAACTATAAGTGAATTACCATATAAAAGTAAATTGATTTGAAATGTATCATAAAATGGCAGAGCATGGCAAGGATTCCTGATTTAATTCGTCATGAAGTGCTTAGTAATTGCTAAATGGAAATCCATTATACCCTCTTGAGATAATGACAGGCAGGATTCCCAAAGTGAATGCGCGTCGTGAGATATCCCTACCTCAACCATATGTGAGAGGCAGGCAATATTTGGATAGAAACCACATTGCTACTTTTGAATGGCCAAACGAGCGAGTTCCCAGTGAATGCATCGTAGATATCGACCATAGACATATGTGAGGCGATAATGGTGAATCACGAAATCTGTACTCTTGAATGAATAAACGGGGCGGGATTCCCAGTGAATGCGTAGTGAATGTATCGACTATAACCATATGTGAGGCGGTAATAATTGAGTGTGAAATAACATTGCTCTTGAATGACAAACGGGGCGGGATTCCCAGTGAATCGTCGTGAATGTGGAAAACTATAATAACTATATCTTAAAATCCTAAGCCAGATGACGAAAAATGACATTAAAGTGTATTGTTTAAGTATCTTTTATTACCGGACATAGTAAAAAGGCATCATTTTGTAAATGCATTTTGTTGAATGTAAATGTTAAGAGATCTTTTGAAATTATAAATGTTTATGGGATTGCTAGAAAGAAGAAGTGCTCGTAATTAAAATGTCTAAAATGGAATAACATAAACAAATGTTTTGGAAAGATAATTGAAAACGTCGGAGTAAACCGGGCTCCAGCTTGGATCCACCAACCGGGTCAAGTCGGGGATTCGGGTCGCGACACTTTTGAAAAAGAAAATTTAATAAGACGAAATAAATTTTTTGATTGAAAACGTCTCGGAGTAAATGGGCTCCGACTCACTTTTGAAAATGAAAGATATAAAGCAGCTAAAAGGATTACCCAGACGCATCGGATCACGAAATGTAATTTCTAAGGGAGTTGATTAATGGCCAGTAGTGATAATGATAAGAGTCTAATATGATTGGTATTAGTCGATTGACCCATATGTATTTAATATGACTTGATATGTTTCGATGTACCGTGTATAAGTCTGAGTTTGTTTTGAATAAATCTAATATGACATACATGTAGAAGATATGGGTGAAAACTTGTAAAAGACATGATACATGGAAGTAATCTGAATAAGATAATGATATGGAATACGAAAGGGCAAAAATCTAAATGTATAAAAATGGAATGAGTTAAGTCACATAAGAATAGACTTGATATATGCATAAGTAAAAGTAAAAAGATAGTGATACCTTGGTGTGTTATTGGTCGTTCTTGTCTATATGTTCCCACTAAGCGGCTAAAAAGCAGCACGGGTGTTCAATGGGTGTAGTGCGAAAGAGGAGATAAAGAGGACGAGGACATTCCACACCAGTGACGGGCCGTCTCGGAGATAGGTGCTCACCCGGCCTTGTTCGCGATCTACGATGTTTGTTTTAGATATGTATTTGTATAAGTAAATGGGACTTAGTATATGTGTATAAACTTTAATGGATACCACTCTGGTGGTAGTTCATTAGTAAATGTAAATGATTGTTGGTTATGAAAAATATTGTTTGTATAAAAAAAAAACAGGTAAGAAGTCCCAGTATATGGTTTGCACCGAAGCCGGTTCGGTTTCATGATCGGGTCGGACAGGAATCGGGCGTGGCTTGAGGTTTATAGTTCTCAGTTTGTGACACCCTTTCGACACAGAGTGCAGGGATTTGGGGTGTCACGGGAAGGAGACTATTGGGAGTTGAAGTTGAGATACAAATGAGGCTAGTTTCCAATGGTTATAGTCAGATTCTAGGTATTGATTTTACAGATGTGTTCTCTCTAGTTGTAAAGCATAGTTCTCTTTGAAATTTTCTTACTATTGTGGTGATGCATGATTTTGAGCTTGAGTGGTTGGATGTGAAAATTGCTTTCTTACATGGAGAACTTGAGGAGGATATCTACATGCAGTAACCTAAAGGTTTCGTGGTTTCCAGTATGTGTGTTTGTTGAAAAAGTCCCTTTATGGCCTGAAACAATGTATTAGGCAATGGTACAAGAGATTTGACTCATTTATGATTTCTCACAAGTTTAATAGATGAACTTATGATAGTTGTGTCTACTTTAGAAGTTATGGTGATGATTCGTTCATATATCTGCTGCCCAGCAGATGACATGTTGATTGCGACGGGAGAAATTGAAGGGTTAAAGCCCAACTTAGTAGAGAGTTTGAGATGAAAGATTTGGGAGCAGTAAAGAAAATTCTTAGGATGGAAATTCTGGGGATAAGGCAAATTGGCCAAGTTATACTAAGTCATAAATGAATTTTTGTGTGAGTTTCTTCATAGATTCAACATTAATAATGCCAAGCCTATTAGTACACCATTAGCAACTCATTTTAGGCTTTCATCCGCTTTATCCCCATAGTTAGAAGATGTTGATTATTTAGAGTTCCATACTCTAATGTAATGGGATCTCTCATGTATGTTATGATTTGTTCTCGCCTAGATTTATCATATGTTATTAGTGTTGTTAGTAGTTAAAGGAACACTGGAAGACAGTTCAGTGGATATTTAGGTACTTGTGTGGCTTTTCTGATGTTTGTTTGCATTTTGGGAGGACTAGAGATGGTGAAATTGGGTACGTTGATTTCGATTTTTCTAGAGATCTTGATAAAAGAAGATCTCTTATTTGGTATGTGTTTACTATTGGAGGTTGTGCTATCAGTTGGAAAGCTACTTTGCAGACTACAATTGTGTTGTCGACTACCGAGGCAGAATATATGTCTCTGCACGGATGTCACACCGCGACTCACCCTAGGGTGTCATTTTACACCTTAGTTAGAAGGCTGAGTGCGGCAACCATGACCATCTTTCTTGTAGCTGGATTGAGTCCAGTGCAAACACCTTCTCGAGTAATGTGCAACTTTATATCACAAATTCTCATATCCAAAATTCCATACTAACAAATTTTCTCTAACTCTCAACATTCATGTATGAATTAACATAAATGTCCAAGACAAATATTCATATCCTTCTAATCAACTTTGAGAACAAATAATCCAAATGAACATAAACTCATCAATTAAATAAGGTCCATAACGGATTTCAAAATCAAATTCTTAATAATGATATGATTCCCATCCTAGCCAATCTTTCTTTACGAATTAAATGTGCTTGAAAAGATGTCAATTAATGAGAGTGAGTTTAAAGCTCAATAAGAAATACTAATACAATTTTATGGATAAAAAGGTTTCCAATAATATGACAAATAGGAGATATTTTTCTTTCCACAAAACCTTTGTATTCAAATGTGGTTATTCATTCAAAAATTTCCATCAAAACATTCTCAAATCCATTTCAAATCGATTTTATATCAAATATGATCAAAATAATTCGAATTAAAACATTTCATATCATTTAAATAGAACATTTTCATATCAATCTCAAAATCAAATATATTTTCTCCTGGTCGACAAATATCAAGTAGTGCCCAACCATGTGGGACTTTCAAATGGGCGTCATGAGACTTTGAATGGGTGAGTTCAGCATGGTGTTTATTTTAAGGTGGCGAGACAGCCTTCTGTCTTAGTAACTCTAGCAGAAACACATTAGAAATTTGGGTTCAAATCAATTACATAACCCACCAAAAAATGTAAAGGTCAACTATTATTCCTATTGACAATGGTCGAATAGTGTGTATTAAAAGTTGTGGTCGAACCTAATGTGATGGCTTATAATTTCAAAATTCAATTCACAAAACATAATATCTCCACAATTTTCCATTTTCATAACAAAACAAATCTCAAACCTTTTATGTAAATCCCTAATTGATCAGCCCGATAATCAAAGGAATAAACACAAATAAAACTTTTCCTCATTCAATTTATATAAAAGACAAATAAATATATTTTTCGAAAATACTATATAGATAATCTTTACGCAAAAACATATAAGATATTTTCTTTTGCAAAAGCTGTATTAATATCCCTTACTTTAAAAAAGTACTTAAAAGCCTTGAAAGAGTTAAGAATTTCATCTTAAAGAAATATTTTCCTCATAACAAGGAAAAACTATCATCAGCTAATTGTTTATCTAAATTATAAGTTTAGGGATCTAAGACTTTCCTAATTTGATATTCTTAGCAACAAATTATTTTTAACTTTCTAATCTATAATAATAAAAGTTTATGGGTTTCTAAATATTTTATAAAATTTGTCATTTATAAAATTTTTTCTATCAACATGATTTTATAGTTCACCTCAAACATATTAACAACTTTTCAAATGATAACTATTTAAATTAGGTTTTTCAAAATTTTATAAAACTCGTAGTCCTTTTTAGATCTTCAATAATTTAACATTTATTATTTTTTGTACTCTTAATCTGAACTAAAATCTTTACTAGAAAATATAATATTAATAATATTTTATAAATTATATTATTACCCAAATAGTTATCTCAATCTTATTGCCTATATATTATAGCACTTGACCAACCAAGTATTATTAATATCTTATTATATAATTGCTCAAATTACCCTAATCACATTGCTTATCTAATTGTAATATATATATATATATTTTCAAGCATCCATTACGACTAGAATTTTTTTAGACATCTTATACTTAGGTTTTCAAGACCTACTTTATGAAGATTTTTTAGTCATAATATTTTTTTATTTAATGATATTAATAAAAACAATGTCCATCTTGGCTTTTTACTATATGCCCTGTTTTATCTTTTCAATTGAACCAATCAAAATCATGCAAATTTCCCCTTTACTTTTCAACCCTATTTGCCACACACATAGGGTTCATCATCCTACAATTATTCCTTGTTTTTAACTGACAACTAACACTTTTAGTTTTCAAACTACATCTAACCACACATAAGTAACTATCATGACAATTCCCATTTTTTTTTATTCCAATCATGACTTTACCTTTAAAGACTTATTTTTATTTATTTCATTCACCTTTTCAATCCAAGATCTTGTTTATTTCTTCAAATGTCAATTTCTATACACAAATTTCAAAACTTTTTTTTTAATTCTTAGATATTACATATTTCCATTAAAGAACAAACTTACAGTCATGACTCCCTAAATATTTTGTTCTAAAACCTAAATAAATAAAATCATGATTTATTTTGAAATTACGAAAAAGAAAAACGAACCATCTAAACTATTCGGAATCATCTGATGGAACTAAAAAAAATATAAAACCTATTCAAATTCAAACTAAATCATGTTTCTTTCAAGGTTCTATTCAAAATCAAGGAAAAATAAATAAATTATCGGATTTAGAAACTTAATACACAAATTAACTAAATAAAAGTCTTACCTTTCAAGCTCTTATTTAACCCATATTCGACGTGCGACTTGGCGGGGTCAAGATTGACCCAGTAGTCGACTGTGGAAACTGTGTCTCTATCATGAGACCATACATGAGTAAAATGACCCAATAGGGCCCATCATCCGCCTCTCATACGTTTACCACCAGACCATACATTTCTATAGATCAGAGTTGTACATAACTCTGTCTAACGTATATTATTTAGATTAGTTCTAATATCTGCAAAACAAGAATCAAGGCCATAGTCAGGCAAAAGCTATAATCCAGGCCTCTAAGGGTGTCGATGCACTTTGTACGTCATTGCACGAGGGGTCCCACGGCCGGGAGTGAGTAACACCAGTAGAGATAAATCCTCTACGTCTACTCCCGGCACAGGTGCATGCGAATGATCATTTAAATGGTCAGACCGACCTTGATATGTATACATGTTTGTAGTATCATGGAAAAAAACTACATGCATGTATGAGACGACCTTACTCACGCATGCCTCATGTCTGGTCAACCTCAGGCCCACCACCCAATGCAGAAGTGCCAATGGAAATCAATCTTAGAGTCAGTCAGACTCCGTCTCACAACCCAGTAGTCTATGTGACATTTATTTGTCGTTTCGTGTCTTTTGAACCTTGAACTTTTCGAGTCTCACGCGGTCTCTACCCTCAGGCATTTTCGGACTTTCCTGTGGATCTGTTTGTCCTAACGAGTTTGGGCTTTCTGCCAGAGGGGTATCTAATCCCCTAACGCTACGCCCGAACCATTCATTCGTTCTCGTTTAACTTAATTTATTGGAGCTTCGATTGGACTTCGTCTTCAGCCCTGCGATTCAACACGAAGCGTAGTGCAAATCAATATCATGTACACACTCTCATGTAATGTGGTGTTCTGACACACGATGTGTCTGATTTGTGCGGCTGCTCAAGCCGTGTGATGTATGAAGGCGCCGTGGATGTCTCGCCATACCTTTATGTGGTAGTGCATGAACACTACGTGTCTGTTCACCTGACATTTCCATATATTGCGCATGTGAAGTCTAGCTGTTAATATTCATATTGAATCGGGTGCATCATAAGCATTGCACTATCATATCATTCGGTTCATTCATGTCGACCCATCATTTAAGCATGTATTTAAAATAATTCCGACCATTGTAAGCGAGTAATGCCATAATTCATATTCGTTTGAGGACATAGTATGTCGGGTCCTTTGTGCGTCATTATAATTATTTTGATCTTTATCACATATTTTCACATTTTGACATGTCATTGAATTTATGGCAATAACACACATTGAAGTCATTTATTCTCATCAAGCCATGCTTAGCTCTGGAAATAATATGGACTTGGTCAAGAAAATTCTAGTTTTGTAAATATCACACAAAACATCCAGGCGCCAATTCTGCTCGAATATGCGATCCCTGACATTTGGACACAAACCTGACCCAGCAAGTTAGAAGCGGAGCGGACCGTTCTCAACATTGTGTGGCCCGACTTTGATGTTCATGTTTGGCTCTGTACTTTATTTTGTGTTTACAAGCTCACTTGAGCTTTGCGTGAGTCGAAGCATGAATCGGATTCGGACCCAGGAGAAGTTATGGTAGTCCAAAGTTGACACGACGGATTATTCGCGAAAGGAGTCTGGAGGTGGGCACACCCTCATTTTTCTCGACGCTAGGGATTTTTCTTTGTCCGAAACCTAATCTTTGTTGGACAGTCCCAAACCATGAAACCAGATCTTTGACCACCACACAAATACAAACACAACCTCTACAATTCGAGCTCAGAGAAGCAAAGCCAAACCGACAGGCCATTACACATTTTAAGCGTAAAATAACTGGAGTAGGAGGGAAACGCTACCTCTTGTAGCCTTGATTCAGGGTTCTACGTAGTCCAGTGCACTCCTTTGTACTCTTTGCTTTTCCCTCTTTCCTCCTCTCTTCCTCTCCTTTCTTCTCTTTTCTTCTTTTCTTTTCTTTTCCTCCTCTCTTTTCCTTTCCTCCTTTCTCACCCTTCCTCCTGCTTCTTTGTTGTCTACAGGCTGAATTTCTTCCTCCCCCGATCTCATATTTATGTCTTCTGCAGCGCCATGATGACTATGGCATGCCATGTGTACATGACTTTCCATATGCCACACAGCTTTCATGTCCTCACATGGTTTTCCATGTGTCTGTCTTCATCACGTGCATTTGACACCAATTGTCCCATCAGTGAAATTAGAGCATCTCAGATTCAACAGGTCGACAAGGTAGCCGAATTTGAGGGCAGATTCCCAGCAGTTACCCGTCGAACATCATCGAGATCTAGAAAAATCTGACTTTTCTCAGGATTATTCAGGTAAGTCACAGTTTTGCCCTCTTTTTTTTTTTTTTTGAAAAATTTAAATTTAAAATTTTCACGGGTTTCACACGACGTCTTAGGTTTTTCGAGATTCTCTTGAAATTATTGCTTCAAACCCTAGGTATGACGATTTAGGTTTTCTATGGTTCTGATTAGGAAGAAATTTATCTGAAGAACACCAAAGGAGCTTTATTAATAATATATTCTTTTTCTATTTATACTTAGGGTTGTAGGAGAATTACTTATCTTGTATTTTAATTTAAAATTATATATTTTACGCATTTAAAAATACGGGTATCTTAGAAGCTTGTAAAGAGCTATTTTGTTGAGAGGCTTGCTTGATGAAATTTGTGGTGATTTACAAACCACCGTCTTTTTGTGATAGCAGTCTTATATTTCTCATGAAAGATTAGATGTTCCATACATTGATGTTAGTTACACCACTTTGTTCGTGAGGTCATTTGCTCATGGTGGCATTATTTATTACTTGATTAGCACTCTGATAATCACGCTAATATGATGACCTGGTCTTCCCGGTTACAAAAGTTTGAAGGCATTTAAGCCCGAACTTGGTTGGTGCTTTCGTTCTTTGAGTTTAGCCGCTAGGGCTTTTGTAGATGTTGGATTTTTTTGGAGGCGGTCTTTTTAGGTTTTAGTTCCCTTAGGTAGATTCATGTCAAGGTGGAGATTGTTAGTGTCGGTGACCCGAATTCTTAAGCCAAAGATATGAAGAATGCACTCAAAGAAAATAGGGGACTATTTACTACACGCTAACTATCATGGCCAGTACATATTCTTCACGATAAAGCGTCGTTTTCTCAAGTGGCACTCGTCTTGACTTGTCGTGACAAGCAAGTGCTTTATTGCGACAAACAAGCCCTTCGTCGAGTTGTTCTCTTATTGACTTATCATTGTGACACACAACCTCTGGTAGACAATGACCGTTTTGCTTCTTCTTCATAGACTTTAATTTGCTTTAGAAGACAGAGCATGGAAACTCTCTTTTTCTTCCCTTTTCCTCCTTGTGCCTTATTTGATATAATTAATTTATACTTTCTACTTTCGTGATTTTTACTTTATTTGGGTTTAAAAGTAAATCTTGAGTGTTCTATCTCTTTCGTTGTTTGATCCACCATTATTAATTTTATAACATGGAGGTTCATAATTGCAAGTATTTACTATTTACAATCATTCAAAGGTCAAAATGTCTAAGTGTCCTTGTCATGGAAGGCTTGGCAATAAAGGTAAACAATTTTAGTTCTAAGCCCTTAGCCTTCTCCATTTTGGACCTTATCATTTTATGGCTAGTGTAAGAAAAGACCATCTCCATCTAGCCATATGAAGAGCATCATACGTTGTTCTAACACAATAGAGGACTTTTATCAAACAGAGTTATGGTCCACACAAATATTCAAGGTGAAAGCACACAGATAATTGATTTTATTTTATATTTGAGTGTAAAAATATTTAAATTTTTACTTTTAATAGTAATTTCAACTAAAAATTGATAATATTTTTCTTAATCTAAAAATTGAAAAAGGTAATACTGTGATAAAATTTAAAATATTCATATATTTTATTGTACAAAATACAAAACTAGTTAACTTTGAATCAAATAAATTCAAAACCAATATTTTCATATCAATGACACTTGTAAAAGTGACAAAGGTTTTCAATTTCCAACACCTAATTCCTTGATCTTTTAGGTGTTAAAAATTAAAGTACAATTTGCCACTAGCATTAACAATGGCACTTCATAAATTGCCATAAAAAATAAAAAAACATATACCAAATAATGACGTTTTAAGCAAAAATGCCATGGCATGTCTAATCACAAATATAATAACGACATTTTTTGAAAAAGTCAAGGAATAAAACGTCTTAAATTTGAAGTTTTGTTATTGTGATCACGATAATCCTTTACCATATCTTTGCAATTTTCATTTTGACTAATTAACTAAATGTAAACGAGAGGATGATAAATGAGCATAAAAATCAAAGAGATGAGAGAAGAGAGGCCTGAATTTGTCCTTTATTATTTTATTCTGCCAGGGTTGGGGACCATTTCCCATATGGTGTAGAAAACCCTTTATGTGGCTTCCTTTACTTCACCAAATACACACCTCAATCACATGCAATATTAGTTAAGAAAATGGTAATACACCGATCACGGAGGCAGAATAATAACCTTGATCTTGGATCGAAGTTATGTCAAATCTAAAATTGATGTAGTTTAGCTACAAATAATAAATTTTAAAGCGAATAAAATAAGCAGAAGCGAGAAGTTACCGAATTTTCAATATTAATCAAGTTTGCTTCAGCAAATACTTATGGAGTCCTGTTATAAGCGCGATAAAAATCAAAGGATAAATCTAAAAATCTAACGGATAAATCCCAGCTCATGCTCAGATAAGTAAAAAGAAATCTTGAGATAAATCAAAAAAATACAATTAAATAAATACTAATAATGTAATAAAAATTAAATACGTTGAACTTTTTGAACTATCTTCGTTTGAACTGGATATGGGCCTACTCCATGCTCCATCATTTCCTCCCACAGAATTTGAAAGAACTGGAAACTCAGAAGAGTGATAGGAAAGGTAACAATCCCGACAGCGAAGGATCCGAAATGAGGAAGAAGATCATCCTCACTGTGTCCATTAGCATCGGAAATCAAGGCAATGATACTTGGTCCAATGAGAGCAATGAAACCCACCTTCTCTAGAAGTTACAAACTCATCATCGAGGATAATATCCACGGAATCTCGTAGAATGCATGCTTGAAGGCGTAGTGGAGTGCCTTTCTTGCATTGCACTGCAGACACTATAAAATGAAAGTAGAAGGCTCAAAAAGTGCCTTGATAAGATAGCAAGTCTCTACATTGTAAAGCAGGGGCTAATATCCATGTCATTAGGCCAAATCGAAGATATGCATTAGATCCCATTTATGAATGATAAGATAAGGGCCCATGGCTCTTGCATAAAGTTTTGGCTATTTTTTGGAATTCTTTCCAGAAAAATGTGGCTTTGTATAATCCTTGCAGCATTAAATTCCTTAGATCTACGATGCACATCAACAGCTAGCTTGTACTCCTCATTACTTAGAGAAATCTTTTGCCTAATCTCAGTATGTAAGTCATGGATGTGTTTTGCAAAGTTTTACGAGTTCGAGACACACGCATGTGAGAGGTGGTAAAAGCAGTGGAACTTCTTTTGCCTTTAATGTTATCTGTATCTGGAATTCACGATTCCCTTTCTCCAAACTTCTTCGTTTTAAAATATGCAATTTCGTTCAAAGTTTAGAGATGTCACGATACCATTGCAGCCTTTAGGCTTAAGCGGGTCTCAAAATAATGTTCTTACCCTTATACTTAAATGAATAAATGTTATCTTTACCATTAGTAACATTAAGATCATAAAGCGGTGACCTAAAAGAACATGAAGCGACATCCATGGGTAGCACATTATAATAATTTCATCTTTTATAATCCTGAATTTGAATAGAGACTAGACACCTTTGAGTGATAGGCAAAGTATGGTCATTCACCCACACTACTCTAAAAGGATTTGGATGCGGTTCTACTTTTAGGTTTAACAATTTAACAGTATCCTTAGAAACCACATTCATTGAACTACCCCCATCAATCACTAACTTACATTTCTTATAACCATTCTGTATGATTGTGTGAAAAATAATAGTACACTTCCAATTATCATTATCTATAGTTGTGGATAACACACATCCTTCACACAAACACAGCTCATCATCACAATCTTCGCAGAAGATGCGTCTTCATCACCAGAATAATCTAAATGATGAACAATTTGGTCTTCCTCATGCTCCGAACTTCTCGATTTCAGATTTAATGCCAATGCCATTGGGGACAATGAGGCCTTAATATGGCCCTTGTGATGACACTTATGACAGGACATGGAGTGAATTCTTGGCCATAGACTCAATAGGAAGAGTTACACAAACTGAATCTTGGCTCCTAATGTTATTGGGCTAGTATTCTTAGTTTGATGACATAGTGACTTGGGTGACACATTGCAAAGAGAAGGTCACATTGAACTTCTCGACTTATGGCTTTTGGTATCGTCATCTGATATTGGAGCGTACAATTTAACCATTCTTTGAATGTTTGAACTTTGAGACCATTAACAAAGAGAGTAGAGATAGCAAATTGGTCCTCTGACATGGAACTCCCTTTGCACTAGCCTAAGCTTCCCTCCAAATTTAGTAGAATATTCAGCTACACTAAGAGTCATTAGTTTTAGATTAATCATGTTGGAGAACAATTGACTCTTATATGATGGAGGAATGTATTTTTCTTGCAACTTTGCTTTCATAATAGCCCATTGGGTGATGGGTGGTTCACCTAGACGAAGCATGTCTTGCAACACATTTTGCTAATTACATCTTAGGCATTTGAATTAGTTAATTTCATTTTAGCAAGCCCAGAGACCGTTCACTATCAATCATTTCATACCAAATCAAAAATATTCCTGATAGTAACTAACTAATAAGAAGGCATTAGGATCCATTCTACCATCAAATTCAGAACCTTAACCTTGACTTTTTGTGATATCCCTTTAAGTTTTGTCCCTGATTTGTCTATCCTAATCTCTACCCCGATTACACGGTAACCAAATTTGGTATCGGCCCGAGAACAACATCTTCTCCACTTGATTTGGTGGGTAATTTTACTTGAGTGGTTGGTAATCTATTAGGAAGTTGACATTGTAGGTTGAAATCGATCACCTAGGTTGTGAAGGTCTCTTTGTTGTAGGTAACTTTGTGTGAGTTGAAGCGATTGAATTACTACCCCGAGTTTCATTTACTGGGTGTCATGCAAACCATTTGTGAATTCATCAGTTGAGTCTCTTGAACCTCGGAAAAGGACTTAAACTGATGTGTGGTGACGTAGTGTTTCTATGATTTCGTAAACATATTCACCTATCTCATGTTTACCCGGATGTTTTAAAGCAAGTCCGTTTTGATTTATTGCATGAGTTTGTTGTTTGAGGCGGATTGATGTTAGTCAATTGACCACACATTGAATTTAAATTATAACGATGCGATGGCCCCGAATCAAATTATGCTGTTAATAATCATGATGGCGAATTGTCTAAACTAGACTATCATTTAGATATAGAGATAAGGCTTGTAGTCTTAAGTCAAAATTATTAGATCTCGGTTAGATCATTTGGGTTGAATTGAAGAAGAAGATGCAAATGATATCAGCTTTTAATTGGTGACATGTTGAGATAGAATCTAAAATTCAGTGGTAAAAATTTATAAACTATATGCTAATGCAACAAACACAAATCCAAAAATGTGTCGATTATATACCCTGGTGCACGAGTCATGAAAGAATAACTAAAAAAAACAAAAGTATTTTTTTTTAATACTCTTTATGCTATATCAAATAAACTGGAACCTAAAACATTTAAACAAAATATGCTTAAATATCACGAATATTAACCGAGTTTTCAAAGTAAAAGAAAATGTATCCCGTTGAAGAACCTTTAGGATGCTTACAATTCCTTAGAGTGGTGGCAAGGGAGTCAAATAAAGTGTGTAATTCTTTGATGAGGGCAAATTGATTGTATTCCCAGTGATCAAATGAGAAGTCCTCACAACTTTGAACGACCAAAACAACAATTTAGTAAAACTGGATGCAATTTTGAAAACCAACAGATCAGGATGAGCAAAGGCGAAACAACAATGGTAACAAAAGATAGCAACTAGGGTATCATTTGCATCGTGGATATGGGTCAGGAGAAAATAGTTGGCTCATTCAATTGCAGGGGGAGGGTGGTGTAATAGAATTAGAACTTGTGTATACCGCAAGAAAACCGGAGAGATCATCAATATATAAGGAAAAATAGATCCGTTCATAGATTCTGAGCAATAAAAAAATTTCCTTATTTTTTTATTATGTGATGATGTGAATTCAGGGATTTGTTCTTGAATCAAGCTAGAAAATCTAAATCAAAGGATCAACGAGAGTTTCGAGGGACTCTGTAACTTCCTTCATTTTCTTTCAGCAATCAACCTTTTTCCTGCACAGGCTCTCGTGATCTCTGATTACCGACTTTACTTTCAAAGCTAGGATTTTAAATATTGCAGTCTGGGTTGTTGTTGTTGATGAGTGAGACGATGAATAGAAAAACTAGCAGCTATAGTATCTGTGAGAAATCGAATCTTGCTTCTAATTGCGTGGAGTGTTGCTTGAAAACCTTGCGTTTGGATGAGATTTACCAATGCTTTCTATTTGCGGTTGAGGAAGTGAATATGGTTCCGGGCTGAGGCCGGTTCAGGAATGCAAAGGCCGGGTTCAGGTTCTGATTCTGTTCGGAATGGGGTTTGGAAGTTAGGGATGGGGTCAAGACATCAGAGAAGGGTTTGGATTTGGGTATGGGCAAAAGCCGATCAAGGGATCCGTTTAATGTCGATCTGGGAAATTTTTTTATTTTTATTATCAAAAATTTGGAAGGCACGATTTGAAAGAAACATAACAAAAAAAGCTTACTTGAAAGCAAAGATAAATAAGTCTCGAATCGAGTTAGAACTTTTTGATCTGAGTGATGTAGAGCAAGAATAATAAACGATGCAGGATCGGTATCTTTCTATTCACCGAGTCGATGATATAGGTACCATTACGAATAATAATAAAATTAAAGAAAGCAAATAAAAAAGCGAGCGAAGTTACCAGGTTTTTGATGTGTCCAGTCTGCTAAAAACGATACTTTTGGAATGCTTATTTATAGGCGTGACGAGAAATCACGGATAAATCAAAAATCCCCAATGATTAAATAAAAATTATTAATATGATAATGAAAATGCGGATAAATAAAAAATCTGATTAAATAAATAGCCCAATAATATGAAATTAAATAGTTGGAGGCTTTGACTATCTCTGCATATAGACCTAGATGTGGAGCCTGCTGTACTCATCCAGCACTCCAATCACATGTGATATTATTTAAAGATGGTGGAGAGAGAAGGATTTCATGTGTTCAAGAATACACACTGTTTTTAAACCTTGTTTGACCAAATATTATATCAGACTTCTCAAACTAAGAAACTTAATTTGAAATACATAAACACACGACATGTTGGGTTTCTTTAGTCCCATACTCCTTTTCTTTAATATATTATAAATTAGCATGATCGGTGATGTTCGTACTTTAGACTAAAATGTCAGGAAACAAACACAGCGATGCAATGAAGCAAATCAAAATGTTGATTCGAGCCCAGCGAAATAACATTAAATTGTCGCTAGGCAATTTGGCACTTAAATCGATCAGAGATATTGAATGATCGATAAAATTATAGAAACAGGGCTTATGGTTCCTCGAAGCGTGCGTAGTTGGAGGACTATGACGAACTCAATTGTTTGTAGGACAATCGCACAAATGATAATGGTGATGAAGTGAAGTGATAATTTCGTTTTTTTTTTGTAAAAATTTTTGGGAAAAGCGGGAGTATATATATGCCACGAAGTGTCTCCATGAACAAACATGTTTGTTCGAAAAAAAAAATGATCTAAACAATGCGTCTGTTCGAAAAATAGAAACCGATAGGGTGGGTAGGAGTGAGGCAGAGCAGAGTCGGCCAGACCCACGGACGGACGGTGGTGGTCTTGGCGTCTTTATGGGGGGGGGGAAGGGGAGGGAAGCCGTCCCCAGCTTGGCGTAGGTCTCTCCTTTCCACAAAGTGGGGTGCCTTAGGGCCCAAAACCCATTTGAGGCTATTATTTAAACAGCAAATCTCCGTCTTGTTTTATTCGATGTAGGACATAACACTCATTCAATTATGGGTTTAGGATTCAGAAATCCCGACAATGCATGAATGAAAAGTTATGATAACTCAATCTTCTCTGTCTTGTGCATGAGATCTGAGTGCGATTATTCCATGAAAAGGCGTTACATCGGGATATAAATAATTACGAGACTTGAACTTTCCTTAGTGAAACTGTCAGGCTTACTCTGGTCGATCGATCAAAATTGATGTCTTTGAATTTATCGACCTTTCGTATAGCCTGATGACGAAATCACACAACTATTTCTCGAACAAATTGGTTCTCCTTGTTGTGTTAGATTTCATTCTGTTTGGTCTCATGAGTGTTTTAGAAGAAGAATTCGGCACTTGCTGGAATTCTATGAAGCGGCCCTCACTTCACACTCATAGGTGATTTATGAACATATAGTTTCATAATCATTAAAGCTTTGCTTAACCTTCACATAATATCTTGTCTTTATCAGGAATGGGTAAAACAAATTTGTGATGTACTCTACCTTGTCTTCATAACTTAGTTGTCCCTTTGAACCTAGATCACGGGATCTCCGATCGACTAGGTAGGGTGTCACGCTATGATGACTTGTTTAGAGCCTTAAACCAATTTATAGTGTTTTGCAGCCATCTCTCTCTAGTTAGGCCTTTTGTCTGATGGATGCAATATTATCTTTTGACTTCACAAAGTCAATGATGATGACCATAGAAAGAAGTTGTCTTCTTGTGTCGTAATGTGGCGTATGTGTCGAGACTTAGATTATACATGACATTCCTTGCCTTCACATTCTTAAAACTGACTATCTGATGTATACATACAGCGGGCCTTGGTTTAGACGGTGGGAATATCTTCCAGAATTTGAAGCCACTCTACGGCTTCACACGGCTTATATCCGCGATAAATTCCTAATTCCATAATTGGATCTACTTGTCTGAGTTTGTTTGGATGATTTCGAGACAACGCCACCCACGAGTGTGAATCATATGCTGACTGATTTGTGTCTTTAGTCTTTGTTGTATTATGCAATATCCTTCAAGTGCCAGGATATTACGTGGCAATGCAAAGCATAATCTTAGTATGCCTTAAGTATCAAATAAATGTTTCATAGCTTTCGATGATTTTCATTTTGAATTTGCTTGTAAATCGACTTAGCTTGCTAACCTGCCTGAAGCTACGTCAGAGCTAGTATAGTTCATGACATACATTAAGCGCCTAGTATACTAGCATACTCATTTTGAGCTTTGTTTTCTGATTCTTAGAAAGATGTAAATTAACATCTATCAGTCTTGCCCCAGTACAATATCTAGTGCTTGCACTTTCCAGAATCGTTTCAAATATAATGGGATTACGACCATTTAATCCACAACGAATGTATAGTTTTAACTCCTAAAATAACATCGGCGACCCCCATATCTTTCATATCAAATTTAGTTGCAAGCAAGCATTTGATTTTCTTAACGGTCTCACCATCACTTTGTTATAAGCATATCGTCTACATATAGACATAAAATGGCAAAGCAATTTTGAGTTTGCTTAACATATACACATTTATCGCACTCATTAATCTTGAAACCATTCGACAACATGACTTCGTCGATTTTAGCATGCCATTGTTTTGGTGCTTGTTTCAATCCATATAGTGAATTGATAAGCCAACATACTTTCTGCTCTTGTCCTGGAACAATGAACCCTTTGGGTTGTTCCAAATATATTTCTTCAAATCTCAGTTTAAGAAGGTCGTTTTACATCTAATTGATGGATTTCAAGCCTATACACGATATTATAGCAATTAGCATCCTTATAGATGTAATTCTAGTAGCAATTGAATAAGTATCGAAAATAATCAGGCAGCCACCGTTGCTTGTATCCTTTGCACTCTGGCTTTAGCCTTGCTATTTATCAATAGCACCATCAGCTTTCATTTCCTCTTGAAAATCCACTTACATTGTAGTGGTTTATTACCGGGAGGAAGGTCGACCCAGTTTCATGTATGATTTGGCGAGATGGATTCAACTTCCTTTATTGATAGCCTTTCCAGAGCAGGTATGGCGATCACGACTTCTTCAGATGTCAGGGGCTCATTCTCAAACAGATACGTTAAGAAATCAGGTTCAAAAGACATGGAAGTCCTTTGTCTTTTACTACGTCTAGGTTCATCCTCCATTGGATCACTTCTAGATATAGTATCTCGAGACCTCTTATTATTATCAATTGACTCATATACTATGTTAGAAATATATTTTCAAACAGCGTCATGATTCAATAATTCGTATTGACATGTATATACGGGATCTCGACTTGTGAACGAGAAAGATATGCATTGCTAATGACATATCAAATTCTAAAACCGCGATCCAAGTCTTTGGTCCTACCTTAACCTTTTGAAGCAGGAGCGCAACCTTAATAAACACTATGCTTTTGAGATAATAATTCAGTTGGCATTACGCCTTTAGAGTTTTCTCATAGGGAGTTTCTTTTGTGTCTTTTGTGGGGTACTCTATTTAAAATAAAGATTCGTGCGTCAACGGCTTCCCATGAGTGCGTAGTAAATGGAACTATTCAACAATGCATTCATTGTTTCCTTTAAAGACCAGTTTTTTCCTTCGCCACTCCATTGGTGGTGTATAAGGAGGCGTCATTTGATTGAGCGATGCCCAGGCTTCGATTCTGATTTTCCTCAGGCGGAAATTTCATATTCACCTCCTGTCACTCCATATGATTTTAATTTCTTGTTCTTGGATGACTTGACCTTATAAGTTTAAAAGCATTCTGACCTCATCTTTGCTCTTAAGCAAATAAACATAACAATAAATGATGATCATCTATAAAAAGTAATAAATACTTATTACCACCTCTTGGCCAGTATTGATTTCATATCACTTTCTCTCTGTGTGTATTAAATCTAAGGTTAAAGCTATTATCTGAGTGGAAAGGGAGGCTTAGAAAATTTAGATTAATAGTATGGCTGGCATTACCGGCGAGCAGTCAAAATTGACAGGTCAGTATTCATTAATTTCTTTATTGACATAGTTAATGTAGCCACAAATGCAGCATGCAAATGTTAGAACTGAAGCACATAAGAAGAAGCAACTTTATTCAAATCATCCTTAGTTCTGGCAGTCATTACATTGACGAGACAAACCATCTTTCGGATAACCCTTTCCTACATACATCTCATTTTTGAGAGTACAAACTTGTATCAAATCGAAAAATAAACTTGGTATTCTTGCTAAGGAGAGATCGGCGCTCAGTGCGCGAACATCGGCGCATGCAGAACATTAGTGGAGTGTCACAATCTTTCCGGATGACTCATCTTTAGAGCGTCTTTCAGAGCGCGCTGACCTTAGAGGTTGATAGATTACTATATAAAGTTTTCATCACCCCCACGGTTGTGTAGGATGAAACTTATCGATCTATTTGCACGAGACAGCGATTCACTCCGGTATCAATCACCACTCCTCTTTAGGGACAAACGCCATATTACACTCGGATATCATAGCAGTCAGATTGATATCATCAACACCATTGGAGATCTTTTTCACCACATTAACTGATTTTTGTCTTTTCTTGGCAACTGCTTGATCTTTATTTCGATGTCAGACACCCTGATTGAGCGCTTGCCAACGAACTGACCTTGGTTGAATCCCCTCTCGGGCTGCTAAACATTTTCCTCTCTTTCTTGTTGGGTTTCGATCCTTCTTCAACAACATTAGCCTTTGAAACTGGTCTTCCCAAGCTTTCTTCTCAGACGATTATTGTCTTCCTCGATCCTGTTGTGTCGGAAGTCTTGATGACTCCTTTATCTTGTGTTTGAGATAATTTTGAAATCCCTCAGGGATGGTGGCGGTTCAATGAATGCGGTAGCGAAATGTCATAGAGTCACGCTAACCATGAGCTCTTGAACGACTTAAGACGGTCTTTTAGATCAACCATCTTGGAAATGCGAAATTTATGAAATGAATTTCTTGAGTCTGATATGCCGGTTTTGTACTTCTTGTCGGACTATCCCATAACTCATGCTTGGATTCGAGTTATAGGCGTTATAGAGAATATTTCGAATCGTTAAGGACATAGTTGCGACCGCGGAAGTCGAGAATGATTAGCCATCCTTGGCAATAACTTTTCTTTATCTGTTTCTCAGCGTCAATTTAGGACCATCCCGCCATTTGAGGAATCTTTAGGATTGAGGTTATTAAGATGGAAACGACATCTTTTGTGCCATCTCTTGAAATCGGTCGCAGTTGGACTGCGCTTTTCTCCATGATTGAATAGGATCGCAAAGTCGTGAGATCGTTCAGATAATAGGTATATTCGAAGTCAGTGCCAGATACGTATTCTGACAACTATATTAACAATCGGGAATGATGTGTTCATTCAAAATTTAAAATCTGAACAAAAATAAATCGTATGATATTTATGTCTGAAACCTGACGAAACTTATGTCTGGTCAGTATGATGTTCGTTCAAAAATTTTATCACGAAAACGAAATGAAAAACAAATTATCTTAAGATTGTAGTTGGTGATGTTCGTATACTAGATTCATCTTAGGAAACAAAGCGCAGTAGCAGTACCGACAAACAATCGGGATGTTGATCAGGCGACGAAATGCGTCGTGTCATAAGATGGAATTTGTATTTCTCGATCGATCTTTGAGGATGGTGGACAATAGAAACGATTCGTTCCTCCAAAGCGGTGCGCGATCGGGGACTCAGTGAACCGATTGCTGAGCGATACGCGAAATGATAATAATGATGAAGTGAAGTGAGAATTTGGTTTTTTGAAAACAAGATGGAAAGCGGGGTATATATATGCTGAAGTGTGCCACTTGAAATAGGCATGTTTGTTCGAAAAAAAAATATGACTAGCAGCGTGTCTGTTCGAAAAATAAAAAGCCCAGATAGAGGTGGACCGGAGCAGAATCGGCCGTGGGGACGGACGGACGGCAGCAGCCTTGAGAAAGCAAGCCTGGCAGCGTGGGTCCTCTGCCCAGCAAAAAGTGGGGTCTTGCAGGCGAAACCGTTGAGGCTATTATTTAAGCCGTCTTAATCTTGTTTATTGATGTGGGATATGTTTTCATTCAGTGCTTTTGTGGATTCAAAGTCCCAACAATAGTACACCCATCTTTAGCCATGATCAGCGTACGTGAAGGAGGGAGAGGAGAGGGAGAGAGAAGGAGCGGATAGAGAAAGGCCAGAGAGGAGACAGAAAGACAGAGAAAGAGAGAGAGAGAGGGGAAGGAAAGGAGTGAGAGGGAAAAGAGAGAGAGGAGAGAAAGAGAGAGGGTTCATGACAGCTTCAGTAAACCCACATGCTGTGCATACCATACCCATCTCAGGGCCATGTAAACCCCTGCTACAGGTTGCAAAACTAGCTACAACAAAGGCTTTTTCATCACTTTTGTCAACACTGAGCACATACAGGCAGATTCTCCAGGTCAAAGGCCCCAACTCTCTTAGTGGCTTCCTTGATTTTCGCTTTCAGACCGCCAGATGGCCTCCCACCGCGATCAGATGCCGCAACCCACCGCCGTAGTCTGTGAATCCACCTCCAAGAACAGCTTGACTCCTTCTGCAACCTCATCTCTAAACTAAAGCAGACCTTCATCCTCCTCTTCTGCTTACCTGTGAGCTGTATCGTGTCTGACGGTGCCAATGTCCTTCCTCTTGATGCTGCTGAGAAGTTTGGAGTTCCTGAAGTTGTCGTTTTCGGACAACAGTGCTTAATGGTTGCTGGGGTATATAGGCTCTACAAAGACCTCCTCCAAAGAAGTCTTATACCACTCAAAGGTATGGTTTCCTTTTTTGTGGAAGATAGATCTACTCATTCAACATCGGTTCTTACTACTTAGACTAGAAAACATTCAATGCTTGAGATTGATATTGAAAGACTAGGTCTTATTTTTCTGTCTATTTTTCCTTTTTTTTTGATAACTATTAACTTTGCATTAAATTTATAATATTTAATTACAAAATTATTTGTGAACCCTCATTTTTTATACAAACACGAGCTTTTATCCACTTGAGCTAGGTATTATTGGCTCATAACTTATGTCTTTTCAATATTGCCAAGCACATGAATTTATATGGTAGAATGATTGGATTAACGGACTGAATTCTGTCTGACTTGATTTTAAAGTCTTACGATATTGTATTATGAATTTTCCGGGGATTTGTGGGGTAGCTAAGGAATTGGAAGAATGCAAAATGAACTTGCTCAGGTATCTTTATAAATATGTTATGTTTTTAGGGTTTCAGGTTCTATAGACTCATAGTTATCCTATCTTGTATTTAGTTTTTGTAGTGGGTTTTTCCTGTCCTTTTCTTCTAGTTGGATTTTCACATAAATCTGTGTATTTTGCTTCGTTGTCTTTTATTTT